>OMNN01027379.1:0-26970 GCA_900302755.1 Chromis chromis
TTCATTTTCTTTCCTATAATTAAATCAATTGAACACTTGGTTATTAATGTAAGTGTAACTCTTCCTAATGCACAATCAATAACATTCGTTTTTAATGAAAATTAATAATGAATAATTTCTGATAAAATTTGCTTGGACATTATTTATTCAGGGAATTAGTACAGAATGTATTAAATTAATGTGATCAGTTTAGCAGCATCTTTCGTGCTGAAATGTAAAGCAGTTTCTTGTGGAATTGAAAATACTCTTTAATTCTCAAAATTACATTCTTGTTTTCTTTCTGCAAAGATTCTTACAAAGTGACATTTTAAAACACCAAACAACTAATTTCTCTCCTACAGTCAGATGACTCAGGCAGGCAGGAACCTCAGCTTAATTTTTCACTTTCAAGCAGAACCTCTAGATGTTTGCAAATGTAGCCGTGTCACAATTTAATAGAACATAATACATCTCTCTGCCATTGCCCCTCAATAACATTCTAAATACAGATAAGGCGATCTTTGGTTCTCAAGACATCCAAGAGGCTTCTTTAGTCCTGCATATATGTATGTGTGAAAATAACCATTAATCGTTAAGAAAACTCTCTTTGAGGAAAACAATAAATACGTTTTTGTTACTCTATGAACCTGTTCTGATCCACTTTATCATGCAGTTAACCTGCAGTTATAACATTTAACTGCATTATGAGCCAGTGAAGGCCATCGTTCACTCAACAAATCACCCTAAAAATAAGGTTTGCGATAGTCCATCCATCTATTTTCTTCCGCTTATCCGGAGTCGGGTCACAGAGGCAGCAGACAAAGCAGGTCATTCCAGACGTCCCTCCCCCCAGCAACACTTTCCAGCTCTTCCTGGGAGATCCTGAGGCATTCCCAGGCCAGACGAGATACATAATCCCTCCAGCGGGTTCTGGGTCTGCCCGGGGGTCTCCTCCCAGGCAGACATGCTCGGAAAACCTCCAAAGGAAGTCTCCTCGGAGGCATCCTAATCAGATGTCCAAACCACCTCAACTGGCTGAGCCCAGCCACCCTGCGGAAGAAGCTCATTTCGGCTGCTTGTACCCGCGATCTCGTTCTTTCGGTTTGGGATAGCTCAAAATAAAATATAATTCAATAGAAAAAAATTAAGTTTAATGTCTCAGGAATCATGTACTGACGGCGAAAACGGACCTTGATAATTACAAGAAAAAGACCAATTCAAGGTCCATGAGCCACTACTCTGACCCAAATCCACACAGACTTACGAAGCTAAATGCACAGAAGCAGGTGAACAAGGAGAGGTGATACTGGTGATATTTTCAGGAGTGCGGTTACAGAGCTGCCACAGTGCTGCTCGTCTTGTCCCTGTTACGAGAACTATATCTCCTCGGGGCTCTCTGGTTCTTCTGGACCTCTGTCAGTCCGTCTGCAGCTTCTGTTTTCAGCACTGAAGCCTCAGCGTCAGACTGCAGCTCCGCCTGCTCGTCCTCTGCGCTATGAGCGGGCATGTCTCTCAGCCACTGCTGGTAGTATCCACGGAAACCATCTATGTGGACCAGGTAGTTGTTTCTGGACTTGTACTGGGATTGAGAGAGCAGAGAGGGGAGCAACACAAAAGATATGAATCATGTTGTGATGTAGAGGTGGAGCTTGTTGGAGCAATAACTGAAAGGCTCTCGCTGATACAGGAAGGTGATGGATGTCATTTCTACATCTAGGGGCAATTTCAAAGTGACTCCCGTTACATGTCTTTTAAGTCTGGAGTTCTTCATTTTTCATTAGCTAGTCATTGTCAGTGCAATCTAAGCCAATCAATCCAATGATGTTAAACTCTAGGCTAAAGCAAGATGGCTTTACACGTGTATAAAAATGTAACTTGTATTACTTTTTAAAAATCTTAATACAGTTTCTAGGAGGATGTTTAGAGTGGATATCCATCTTGTACATTATGCTAACTACATCTAGTGTTAGCGTAATGTAAAAGATACAAGTTTCTAGTGCAAATTCACAAGCACAAAGGTGATGAGAAAAAGCGCTTAAAGCTCTCATCACTGGCTTTTCATTTATCTGTAACTTGTTTTCCCTTCCATGTAAGTTCATGTTCTATTAAGACTACAACAGAGTCTGCCGGTAGTTTGGCTGTGATCAGACTATCTCCACTTCCCTACAATTGTTTTGAGTGTGATTCGTTTGCATAAAAAAGACAAAACCCATAATAATCAATTAAAAGATAAATTTGACTGATACCATTGTTTTTTTTTAAATGTTCTATAGATATTGCGATAACATTGGCCACACAAAAAATCAGATATTGTGACAAAATTTCAACTGGTGCTGCATGTATGCTGACCTGGTTATAGTTGGGAGGATATTGTGCAGCAAACTCCAGCTGTCTGATGATGACCTCATTAGGCCACACTTTCATGTCACTCATGGTCTTCAGGATTGTTTTCAGGTAGACGTAATCCAGTCTCCGATTTGCTCGGCCAATTAGAGCAGAGAACACATGGATATTGGGTCTCAATCCTTTCTCCTGTGAAAAACATAAAGATCCAGGTGTGCAAAGCTGACACAACATCTGTCAACTGCTTGTATTACTCCTCATACTAAAAATGCTGCTGTCATTATAGTTGGTTTGTTATGGTAAAAAAAAAAAAGAAGAGTGAAAAGGCTGGCACAATGTATGTCCTTAATAAAATCAATATAATGTGTGATTTTAAATTGAGTGTTTAGTCACCTCCATGTCTTTCAGCAGCTGAAGGCCGTCCTTCTCTCGCTCACAGCCTAATGCAAGACATCCAAATGTCTGTACATCCACCCTTACGTTCCGCTGTCGCATCACACTCAGCACAGCCTGGAAAGAAAGGAGTCAAAAACCTAAACACATACTTAAAGTTCTTTGATGGGTTACAACAAAAACAATCTCCAGTGGTGTGGATACATTTGGTAATTAATAATTTGGTCTCTCAAATGTCTGCATTCCTTCTTACTCTGGACGGACCGACAAAATGCCAACAGCTTTCATTGCTACTCTTTCTTTGAGAGAGAACAGTTCAAATGAAAACTGTTCAGAGCCAGTATTAAGAGTAGATCTCGGAAGCTAAGCGAGGTAGGGCCTGGTCAGTACCTGGATGGGAGACCGTGAGGGAACACCAGGAAGCCTGGGTGAATGCAGTGTGAGAGTGAGTGGTTGGTGGTGGTCGGAGGGGCCGGTGGCTCAGATTGGCAGCCTCGCTTCCGTCAGTTTGGCCCAGGGCAGCTGTGGCTACTTACGTAGCTTACCACCATCGAGTATGGAGTGAATGAATAATGCAATGTAAAGCGTGTTTGAATGTCCAGAAAAGCGCTATATAAAACCAATGCATTATTATTATTATTAAGAGTGATGGGGACACAGCTTTTTGTTTTGGGCTACACACAACCAATTCTATCATAGCTACATAATACTAAGGGTGAGAAATAAAAGTGTATTTGCATGTTGCATGTTTACCTTTGCTCCTTCCAGGTCGTTAGCTTTTGCCGCTTTGCGAATCACAGAGTTAAAGAACGCGACATCAAGCTTCACCTGATGCTGTTTGGCGACCTTTAACAACACCTGCAGAGACTGGTAGCCCGGCTCCATCGTGTCAGCCAGCAGGGTCAGAGTTCTGAGGTCTGGACTGAGTCCGTTACCTGCCATCTTCTCCAGGAAACCTTTAGCACCACCGATGAGGGCCAGTCTATCATATGCTCCGTCTACAGTGCCGAGGGAGATTACGTCACCGCTTTTCCCTTCAAAACTGTCCAGTAGGTTGGGGGTAGTGGAATCAGCTGCTATGCTGACAGGGAGTGAGATGTTTTCTGTTTGTCTGACTGGTATTAAATAGGTTGAGTCTTGTCTGCTGTTGAACTCCTCACTGCGTCTAATGTCCTGCCGAGTGTCACTGTGTGGATCAGGCTGGATAAACAACTGCCTCTCCAGTAGGTCGATGTCTATTACGTCCTTGCACCTGGACTCTGACACACCTTTCCTCTGTTTCTGACTCTCACAGTCACTCAGCAGAACGGCAGTGGCCACACCAGTGTCGCCGATGCCACAATCCCTGGCAATTCTCAAGAGCAAGTTATAGTTCTTTGTGTCTGGAATGATTCCTGACTGCAGCATCTGGCGCCACACCTATAGTGAACATATAGAGAGTTAAGATGCTTTAAAAGTCTGTGATAACAATTTTACACCTACATATCATGGTTGCAATCTGAGTCACACTGTACAATATAACTTTTTAGGCATGCCTAAAACAGACGTGACAAGAGTTTGTATCTTTCATCTGCACTGCTCTCATGTAGCAAAAACAATGCAGTGAAAACAATGAGGAAGCCATAATGCCGGAACGCTGATGCACTGAAAACCTTTAAAGAGGAGATTGTTTGCAGCAGGAGCATTATGCTAGCTGACCATGTGTTCTGCATCATTTCATGTCTTTTGAAACCGAATTTAGTAAGTGTTTCACCCAAGATTATTGTCATCAATTCAGTATTCCACTAAATGTGAAATGAGACAGACAGACAAGCAACCCAAAAACATAATGCCTTCTGCTAGGGGTGCCACCAGTGCATAGAACTCATTGCATCTATATTAAGATTGCAGTTTGATGACAGCCATCAAAAACATATTGTTATCACATTTTGAATGCATCCTGGCCTCGTAAACCTTGTATCGGCTGGGCAATCCCGATGACCAGGATGTCTCTCTTTAATGTCAAAAATATTACTTTCTAATGTAGCTGTCGCCTACAAATCCTCTACCGACCTGTAAAGCCAGTCTGAATCCTATTTCTTTGTCCTTCAAGCAGGCCATCAGTAGGTAGTGAAACGTCTCCTGAGTCACAGCATGTCCATTCTGTAGCATCTCCTGCAAACATACACAAACCCATGATTGGAGGCAACGCGACTCAGTGAACCAAACTACAATGAAATTCATTCATATGTAGGAATCTGCTGTACCCTGATTGTGTGAATGCAAGCTTGGAGGTGGTTGGTGATGGCGTGAGTCTTGAGAAGAGCGTGGTACGTGATGGTGCTCAGGGGACAGTTTTTGCGGCGGAGTTCTTGCTCCAACTTCAGTGCTTGCTGAAGGCCGGCTTGTTTCGAAGGCGACTCAGCGCAGGCGTTGAACAGCGCGGTGTACGTGGCGTCTCCAGCCTCTAGACCTCGTTTCTTCATCTGGAAGAGACGCAAAAATAAATGCATTTCGTAAACAATTACATTATTGTGAAGCTCTGTGATTGTGTATTAGTGCTTGTCTTAAATGTATATCTGAAAAAAGGATATACGGGGCTTTAAAGTAAGAAGTACAGCTTGTGAGCTAAGGCTAAAACTAAGAACAATGTATTTATGTGACCAATTATGAGTCATAGTTTTAATTGTTCGTGTTGCTCTGAACAATCGGGCATGGACAAGAGGACCTCTCAGGGTGTCCTATGGGGTCTGGCACCAGGACGTTGGCAGTGGTTCCTTTGGGTACTCTGGCTTGTGCAGTGGGGCCTCTGTCAATCAAATTTGTTCCACTGCATCCTGTTGATGCTTGATCAGAATGGGGTCTAGGAAGTTTGGAGGTCAAATCAACATCTTGGGCCATTGTCATGTTCCTCAAGGTGTACCTGATTGTTTGATGTTTTTGCCATGTGGTGGGGTGTATTTTCATTTTCCATTTGCATGAGGGAGTGTCCTTGTTCTGGGACAATATTTATTTGTGTGTCTAAGTCTCATCAACACAGATGGCAAATCCAAGGTTTTCCAGCAGAACACCACATAATACCAATATGACCAATGTTATTCACTTCACCTGTCAGTGGTCATAATGTTGTGGCTGATCGGTGTATTTTTTTATTATGCTATATTAGCATGTCACGACATTTTCCACCAGTTTGTTTGAAGTGAAACAGACAAATCGTGGGTGTATGTACATAATGTATCCACTTGTCTCATGTCATCTCTTCTTGTGAGTGTCCCCTCACTAATGATATCTGACAGGGACAGGTTGAAAGATAAAGGTTAATCACTCCGTGCCAAAATCCTTTCTGCCGTGCCGTCCTTTGTATTCCTGAAGGGTACCTGCAGCTCCTCATATTCCTCTTTAATTGCTGCGTAGAAGGGCGGTGATTCAGGACAAAGTGTAGATAAAGGACTGTTGTTATGTTTCTAATGACATCAGGGTTAAAGGATTTTGCTCTCAAGAATGTCAAATAATTTCTCATGCTTATCCAATAATTTTGCAAACACGGAATGAGCAGCTACTTGGACTTGTTTATTGAATGCTGTCTGTTTTTTTTAATTCCTGTTAATGATTAAGCTTTACTGGGTCACAAATAATGACAGTAGCCTTTTATGAGTCAGCAAATCAAGTCAAAAACAATAAGCAGAACAAAAAAAACATCTTTGTTGTTTAACTTATAAAATAAAAAATTGATCCTGAAAATTGTCATTGATTTTGAATCAGTTTGGATTTTCTATTCACTGACGGATCAGTTAATCAACTCAGAAGCCTTCACTCGAGAGGTTTCTGCCAAACCTGCAGATAATGTTGACCAACTCCAGATCATCAGCGACACAAAATAATATTTTCCGCGGTGGTTTCCAAATCTGTTTACTTCTTCAAGTGCACTGGCTTGTGAAGAGCTTTCATTATTCAGTGTCATTACTGCAGAAAAAGAAGAGAAACATTCTATTGACAGCATGGAATAATAGTGCGAAATAACAAACAGTAAAGTAGACAGAGCTGTAGAAAAGCACACATCTCTCTGGAATACATTTGCAGGGATAATCCCAGGTATCAGTTGGAGGTTAAAATAGAATTATTTGTGCTTTAATAGAGAATCTCTGTTGTTTGAAAATATTACTTTTACTGCAGTCCATCACATTGCACAGAGACTCAAACATTTTTACTGACATCTTCTAATGCCCGTGTTTGATTTATTCCTATTATGTTAAGCCTGTTATGAGATCCTTAGTTTTATGTTAACTGGAAACAATTAGCATACAGTGAAAATCTGAAACAAGCCTCCTCTTTGTACTTCCCCTTCTATCTCAGTATAATGACTCTGTATTAAAACATCAGCTCAGCCGCGTTGGGAAAGTGCCTTTGAGGTTTGGCTGTACTTCACTTTTAGGAATTAAGAGGTGAACAAAGTGTCAGTGTTCAATTTGCCACCGGTCTGCATCTCACAATTTCATAGCAGTTTGGCCTTGAAGAAATGCGAATAAGCCCAGATACACAATTTGTAATAAAAACATGTGAGATGGAAAGGACTGACATTAACTCGCCAGGCATCAGTCTGATTTTTGATGCTGAAAAATGCCAGAAAAGGTTGCTGTTATAAATCTCCATTTCCCACGTTGAAGCATCCACAGCAGAGCCGAAACTCATATTTGTAGTTTTTCACACTACATATGGAAAACTTCTCTCAGGATAACATACACTACTTGACTATGAGTTAGATGTAGCAAGGTGAAAATTTTTTTGGAGGATTTTCTGCAGCCTCTTGCATTTTCTGCGCACTGTAATCCGTCTCAGCGCTGAATTACAGTAAAACTGCCAAGACATAATTACGGACAGTAACTATGATGAATCTACTTCTGTAATTACTCTGCAGTTCAATTTCACTCATCACTGACTGTCAGTGCCAATTACGAACTGCATAATGAGACTTTTCTGGACATTCAGAGCAGCATTTTAGAGAAATCATGAATACTTACTTGTATAATCATAACTTACTGAGGCACTTCTTTGCCAAGTCATGTCTCTTTTGTCTTAAATAACAGAGCGAATGCTGAAAGGTTGGCGATTTGCTCGGGGATTTAGTGTAGGTCCAATTGTAATTTCTTTAGAGTGTAGGATAGGAATAATAAATCAGAGAAATTTCAAGTCATCTGTCAAATAAAACAAATGACTGCTGGAAGGATTCGTAAAGATGTTGCTTTTGACAGCTCCATCTGCCTTTTAGTAGTTTTTGGCTTGTATAATAAAGCTGCAGTTAAACGTAGTAAGGGATTGCCAGAGCTGAAGTAAGTTTAAAAGCATGTAAGGTGGTCTTTCCTGTGTTTGTTTCCCAGTTTGACTCCCTATAGTTTCAGTCATGTACAGTAGTTGGGGGCAGGTCCACCTTGATCAGCAGGGAGGCCATGTTTCTGTTGGCAGCGGTGATCAAACGCAACCAAGCCCTGAGGGAGAGGCCAGAGTGTGGCCGGGGGTACTGCGGCTTCCTTTTGAACACATTGACCCCTCCTTGTTTAAACTTGCGATGTCAACATGAACCACTGTTCTTCACTGGAGGATTGTTCTCAGAGCTTTTGCTGGAGGGCTGTTTGGCAGAGACAGTCGAGAGCTTTGTCTTTGACTGTAGTAGGTGTTGGGGAATGTACAGTAGAACGCAGCAGCCTATGGACTGAGTTTGATGCCAACGCTTTGTACACAAGCAGTACAAAAAAGGAGGAGCTGGCTCTACACAGGTGTGCAGGCAGATGAGGTTGCTGACATGTTAAGAGCAGAAGAAACAAGGACAAGAACAACCTCAGTAGCAGAATGAAGCATCGTGGTGGGCTGTGGGCAAGTTGTCCTATAGAACTATAATGTAGTTTGACATCTTACTGCCGTTGGGGGATAAATTATATTTGGTTTTTGGCAAACTACCAAAGACCTCATTAATATTTTTTATAAAACTAAAAACAAAACAAAAAAATCTTTCAGTCCAATAAAGCTGAAGCTTTTTACTGCATGGAAACATACATACGATCAGGCATAACATCACAACCACCTGCCTAATATTGTGTTGGTCCCCCTTATGTGGTCAAAAATGTTCTGAACCATTGGGCATGGACAAGAGGACCTCTCAGGGTATCCTATGGGGTCTGGCACCAGGACGTTGGCAGTGGATCCTTTGGGTACTCTTGTGTTGTGCAGTGGGGCCTCTGTCAATCAAACTTGTTCCACTGCATCCTGTTGATGCTTGATCAGAATGGGGTCTAGGAAGTTTGGAGGTCAAATCAACATCTTGGGCCACTGTCATGTTCCTCAAGATGTTCCTGATTGTTTGATGTTTTTGCCATGTGGTTTTTCTTCTACCCCTGCATTTTCCTGCAGGGCTAGAACAGTGACATTTGGGATTGCCATTTGCATGAGGGAGTGTGCTTGTTCTGGGACAATGTCTATTTGGGTGTCTAAGTCTCATCAACACAGATGGCAAAAGGTTTTCCAGCAGAACACCACATAGTACCAATTAGGGCTGTTCCAAATACTAATTGCCATCCTTCGAATATTCGGGTCCAATTAATGACGACTATTCGAATTTTCGGCTCAAGCCGTAGCAGTGCTCCGATTGGTATATAATGTAGTTTGACATCTTACTGCCGTTGGGGGATAAATTATATTTGGTTTCTGGCTAACAACCAAAGACCTCATTAATATTTTTACAAAACTAAAAACAAAACAAAAAAAATCTTCTTTTAGTCCAATAAAGATTAAGCTTTTAACTGCATGGATACATGCATACATATCATCATACTGTATCTATAGCAGCACACATTGCTGTCTGCCACAGCATCTGTAATGTTTAAATCCCTCAGATCACGGTTTTAAGGTTAAAGAAGGATCATCGTTATGCTTCATAGATTGTGATCTCATGTGTCAAAATGACATAATGTCCAACTGTCCACCTCAATCTACCTCAGACTAGACTAAAAATTCTTTTGAATCTATTATATAAGCATTGTTTACACTATAAACCATTTTCAACAATTATATAAATCAATTCTTGTTACGAAACACAGCTTCCATTCCACACAGGGCTCAAAAGGTCCAGAATATTAGTGAGTATTCACCAGATTCTGCACACAGCAAACAATGCCTCAGTAACAACTGCTAAACTACATGAAATTGACAAAATCCCGAAGTAAATTAGAGAAATAATTGGCCATAAATAGACAATACAGAACAACAGATTGCCTGGTCATTGTTTGTGCCCTCGAACTGAAAAAGGTCCAGACTCAGTGGGTTCAGCTTGAATGTGGAGAACAGCAGAGTTGGTTGCTCAGGAGGGACTGGATGAGAGGTGGAAACAGAGCTGCACTTACTCAGCACACAGTCCAGGAAGCATAAGCAATAATTAAAACAGGTATTGCTTTCTCTGTTCTCAGAGGGACATTAGTTAGTTCTCTGATTGTGACAGAATACAACACATTGAGCTGCTAGTGTGACATGTTTTTGCAAAAAAAATTCAATATGCACTAAAAGATTACCTTAATTCGTAGCATTTGCAGTTGTTGTGCACTCTGTTATTATGTACTTAAGTATATTATCTTAGTGTTTAAACTGCCCTGCTGTAGATAAAAAATTACTTTTGAAATTAATTGAATTGAATTCAGCCGAATTGAACTGGGGCAGCACTGTTGCCTCCTCTCTGTGTGGAGTTTGCTTGTTCTCCCTGTGCCTGCGTGGGTTCTCACCAAAAACATGCTGAGGTTAATTGGTGATTCTAAACTGTCCATAGGTGTGAATGAGAGTGTTGTCTGTCTCTATGTGTGACCCTGTGATAGACTGGCGACCTGTCCAGGTTAACCCTGCCTTAATCGCCCTTAGTCACCTGGGATAGGCTCCCAGCCCACCCGCAACCCTACTGAGGAATAAGCGGTGTATAGATAATGGATGGATGAATTGAACTGAATGAGTCACCTAGTTGGAAGCCAGATTTCATTTTAAGAAGAAAAAACACAAAAAAAGGAGAAAGCAGACAAGGCAGCGTCTCATAATTATCAGTTGAATACATCCTAAATAATGCACCATATGCCAGGTCTCTTAGGCACAGAGCCTCCGGAGGATCTTAAATTCTCTGTTCTCAGTAGAAGTAGATCTGAGTTGTTCCTGTGGGTAAGCTCAGATGTGCAGCCAAACTGCCAAATTAAAACAAATGGCAACGTGTATTTTCAAATACAAGGGATGTTTCAATTCTACTGAATAAGTGCTCGACTAAGCCAGGCAGAGGAGGAAAAACTGTGTTTAAAAGGAGAAGAAAGTACATTGAGGGGGCGACCTGGTAGCCGAGTGGTCAGGGCACAATCCACAATCTGCAGGGGGGCAAGTGCCGTCAAGCAGTGATCGATGTCTGGCCTGGACTGACCTCTACTGCATTTCCTGCTCTTCCCCAAATATACTCTTGTCTGTCTTTACTTCTGGTGTATAAGAAAGGCAAAAAGAAAACTGCCATAAATAGCAATCCTTTAAAAAAGTAATTACATTCAGGCAAACAATTTAATTTGGAAATATAGTTGCACTCACATGGTTAAGATTCTGGGACTTGATTCTCTGCAGCAAACGAGGGCACAGCGGTGCAGCTGTTCTCTGCTCTTTCTTGAAGCCACAAAAAACCAGCAGCATTGTCTTTCATTCCTGACATAAAACTACATTTCTCTGAACCTGAAGTATTTGCATTTGATGAATGGCAGGCGGTTGTGTTCTGCATGCTATTCCTCTTGGCAGTTGTTCCGTAGTCTCTCACTTCTCAAAAGAACGAGACTTTCTTAACCCTGCTGTGATGGATATAGATTTTCCCTGTTGAGTCAGATGGCCATCACATCCAGGTTTTTGGGTTGTTCATATACAGAAATGAGAAACAAAGATTGTTTTCTTATCCAGTAAGGTGTGCACATTAAAGGAGTGGATGACATTTTGGAAAATACTCCATTTGGAGGGAGATAAGATTGCTGTCTTTCTCATGCACATATGAAGCTACTGATCGATAGTTCAGCTTAGAAGGAGAACCAGCACGCCTGGTTTCATTAGTGATTAAAAAAAATATGATGAATTAAAACTCTGTGATAAAGAAACAACATGTAATTAGTGAACTTTAGTAGTACTGGTAACTAGTGCTGAACACCTTGGGGAAAATATTTAATTGCAATCTTTTTTGACAGATTGTCTGATTTGGGTTATCATTTTTAAAATCAAGCTTTAGTTAACATTTGTAAAATAAGTGACACAACAGTTTAACCCTTTGAACCCCCAAAACCCACCGGTGGGTTTGAAAGGCAGGATATCTTTTTGAAAATTGCCGAAATAACCCCATTTATCAGAGTCATACACTGTAAAAGCAGAAAGAATCATCGGAATTTCAATTTTCCAGTATTTCTCGAACTGCTCATCTGTGACGGGCCCTTCCATTGGACAACCAAATCTAAGTCTAAAATAGTGATATTTCATCACTGTCACTTTATTTTACTTGTCTTGTTTAAAAAAGTTGCCAAAAGTAAACTGTTTACATTAACAGATTCCGTAAAAAACAGAAATATTGCGCTCTCAAAAATTGAACAAAAAATCAGGGGCTGAACTGGGCTGAACTGCAGGCTGTGTTTATACAGAGAGACAAGTATGGAAATAAAGTAAACATGCATGTAGTAAGATATCAATACAATATAGAGTCACCTTTTTTCAGTATTGGTAACACCTCTGGCACTGGGAAAACATTTCTATATTTGTAAAATAAATAAGGAAATTCAACTCTTTTTTGCCTGGTTTTAATGATTAATGGCTTTATAACTTTGGTATACTGCACAGAAGACATTTTTCAGTTCCCTCTACTTCTAGCCAAGGTTGTGCTGTTTCCATAGAGGAGCAGGACTTTATGTTGCAGTAAAAAATTTGTCAACAGGGAGTAAAAATGTGACAGGAGCTAATTGTTTTTTTGTTTTTTTAAAAGCCCAAAAACTGGGGGTTGAGAGGGTTAAGCCCTGCATAAGCACACTGCATAGCATGTGTCCTAAATTGCAGTCTTTGCAATTTGCTGATTGCATTGTTTCAAACTGCAATTTCAATTTGAAATTGATTAATTGTTCAGCCCCACTGATCTTAACCTCTGGGCAGGGCCAGGCAAGCCGTTTTATCAGATATAAACCTTGGGAAGAAAATGAATGTGCACACTTCTCTAAATGTTTCTCCTCACCTTTGTTCATAGCTGCAAGAGGCAGCCCGTAAAACCCAGTGCAGCTGGGGAATGTAGTGTGTCATTTAGCAGCTAAACAGCCTGAGAGGGTTTGGTTGAGATCGAAACATGAATGTAAATGTTGCTTTGTGTGTCCTGGATGTGTAAACAGAAAACTTCTAAATTGGATCAGGTTCTTAAAAAATGATAATTTGCTTGTGTTATGAATTTATTCCCAGCTTGCTTCTGCTTTCCCCCGACACATTAAAAAACATCAATTGTTGCAGTTTTAATGATTTAATATTTGTATTGTAATAGGTGTTCATCATTGCTATATTGACTTAAGCTTTATCTCGCCCACAAGTCCGTGAACCTGCACACTAAGTTCCTATTGTTTCTTTATATAGCAGCGGGTCAGAGTATGCAGTCATCATAAAGGCCATCCAGAGGTCATAGCCATGAGACCTTTTGCACAATTTAATGTGAATCGTGTTTGCGAGCAGCTGTTGGCTCAGCACATTTACATTTATATTTTTGCAGTCTGTTTCTGTGTCCTTGGTGCCTTTTACCACAGCCAGAAATGTGGTATTATGGTAATTTACTTTCTCTATTTGCACACCACTTAGCAGACTGAGGCTCCCAGCCAAAATGACTTAGTGGAGGCATATATTATTACTGTGTATGTACTTTTGACTTAAGGCATAGAAACTACAATCCCTAACAACTGGAAATGGCAACAGTAGAAGGTTCATATGCATCGACCCTGCACTCAGGAATCACCAGGATCACTGGTTCTGTCCCTTTCCATTTGGTTTCAAAGGCTTTGTGCACAATGGTGCCTCGATATTTCAGGTGCGAGAACATAGAATAGAACACATGGATTTAGTGCAACATTTACCATGTCTTCTTCCACTTTCTGTTTCATTCATCATCTGCTGCGCCCATTGAACTAAATACATCGCCTCGAACAACATTTCAGACAGTGCTCTCTCTTTGATGATGTGGACATAAATCACTTTGTGCATCACAGACAATCAAGATAGTATTGATTTTACTTTAAATTGTGTAGCTCGCGTTGTTTGTTGATGATGAAGATGGAGGGGACATACTGCATTATACAGATGGCTCGCAGTCCAAAATCATATCTTTTTTATGACAGTGAATGTGCCATTTTTACAGAATTTCAGTGGGAATTACTTTGAATATTGGATGTCCATTATAGCCTTGTCTCTGCAGGGGCATCATGTGGACACATGGCCAACTGCTTGAAGTACATGTATTTCTGGGGCAGGGCTGGAATCAGCATCTCTGTCTCAGGAGCTGCAGCCATCTGCTTGTAAAAAAAAAAGAGATGTATTAATCAAGAACACTCCTGAGAAGCATTATCAGAGTATTTCTTTATCTTTGTCCTGAATAAGTGCATGTAGACATTTTTGCCTGACAGTTAAATTGCATTTTTGTGGATTTTGTTTTGTGGATAAAAGTTCTTTTTCTGACGAATCCTTCATTGCGATGCAAAGTAACTAGAGTTCCACCTCTGCACTCGTGCACTGATTAATTCAGAATCTAATTATTTTTCAAATTGTTTGTGCTTCATAATGGCTTCTTTCATCTCACAGCGCAATGACATGGTGTTTCAGAGCAGGCCGAATATTTCTCTCTTGTGTTGCCTTTCAAGATCCTGTACCTGTAATAGGAGCCCTAGAGGTGAATGTTTTCCATCATCCTCATTCCCTGCCTCCACTCCTGCTGCATCTCTCGAAGACTGCTGACTCTCTGCGTCATGCTTGCAACAAACACATAGTCAAGTTGCATGATGCGACAGTTCAAAGATGCTTAACATAAGAGGTGTGGCTGGTCAATAACAGGACTGGGCTTGTTTAAGTCGACTCACAACGTGCCTCATGGTGCACATTGATGAATGGGAAAGCATAAGCAACCCCTAAAAGTTTCATTAAATTAAATACAATTGAAATAAATAAAATTTAATTGCAGCAGTAGTCTCATTATTTAACAGCCACAGCTTGTACATTAAAGAAAAACATGCATCCAATAAGGAGAAAATCCTCATTGAGTAAAAGACTGAATTCTGGAGGAAATCTGGATGTTTACTATCAAAGTGTCCCATTTTTAATTCCCTCATTTGATCATCAGTGGAGACAAAAGATCCGTGACAGTGTGCCTCACGATGGCCTGTGTGCCTCACAGCTTTAACGTGAATCATAAATTAAACAGAGCACTATAGTCATGAAAAGGGGCTCGAAGCTAAGAAGAAGCAGGTCTGACTACAGGGACCGGCAGAGGAAGCAGGCTATTCCTTCGGTTCTGTGTGTTGACTCTGGATCCCAACATATTGAATGTGAATGCATATTTCATGACAGAGCTTTGGGAGTGAGGGAGAGGAGAGGGCAGTGAATCGAAGAGAGCCTGTGCTTTTTTTTTGAGGGGTGCTACACATGCACAGAGACACAGCGGTGTTATCACAAAGGAAACTTGTGTCTTGCGTTTTGTGGTGCTGTGTCTGTGTGTGGGTGCGTATGCTAATGGAAAACACTTGTGCGTGGCCTGTGTTTGCATGTGTAGGTGTGCAGAATGACATCAAATTAGGCATTTGCAGTGCTTTTTTTTATTATTTTTTTAAATTCGGCTGTGAACCAGAAGTGTGGCACATCGCAGGTGTAAGTGTGGTCAACAGCATGTGTCACGGTGAAGTGCTTCATAAGAAGGTTTGGTGATCCTCTTCACATTGCTCAGGCTCGCCGGAGGAAGAGGAGGGAAGTAGTAATAAGATTCACACGTAGGTGTCTGTGGGGTTGACGCAAAGCTGCAGCCTGTCAGATAATGAGGCAAAAAAGCCAGAGTCCCCCTGCATAATGATTCATCATTAATGCTGATGTTACCACAGAACGGGAAAAGCTGCGGTGACAGGAGGGTCATGCTCAGCTATTTACATTAACTGTGACCATGCGTTTTAGAGCGGACAAGAGGAAAATCTTTAGAGTGCATTAATGGTGTGCGGAGATGAGCGGCTCTGTGTAATGGAAGCTTAATTACTTCCTGTCACATGTCCAGGGCCCACAGCTGCTTTTACTCTGTCAATACATCAATGCCTGACTTCATAAACTGCAAGTTTACAGACCTATGAAGCTAAAGATGACGATGTTATTAGGAACATGCTTGGTTGACCAATCAACCAAATAAATCTGCATTTACTAACCCCAACGTTATGTGATCTGGATTCATAAAACGATTTACAGTCCCCCAGGAAAGGTATAAAATCTAACATTTCACATTAGAGAAAATGTTATACTGCCCTACAGCCCAAAAACTGTGCTGTGACATTATACTCAAGCAGCCTCTGTGCCGAAAACTCCCACCATTATCAGTATTTCACTTTACTGATCCCGTAAAGTTACCGGATCTTACAATGTATTTGTGTATTGTGAGTATCAAGGGGACAGGCTGGGTTCACGTAAGGAAACATCTGCCATGTGGAAGCGGGTTTGACTCCAGCAGTGATAATCTGGAGCTGATTTTCCCGTGTAGCTGCTGGGGTGGCAGAGCATCCATTTCAGCATGAAAGCACATGGTTCTGCCTCCTGAGCTGAGATGATCCAGGTCACTCAGTTCAGTGGCCATCTGGACAAATAACCCACCAAGTCTGAGAGCAGCTATATGGGAGGACGTATGCAGGCATGCCAAATTGTTCATTCAACTTTCACCTTTAGAATAAGATGTATAGAAACCAAATCATAGACGAGTCTCTTTAGGTCATATAAGGCCAAAATCATTTCACCCCGTCATTTCTATGTTTTCAAGATAAAGCTTTATATTCTGCACTACTCCTCTCTATGCTACACATCTGCTGGGATGAAATTGGTAGTGGATCACATTAGCAGAGAATTGATGCTTGTAAAGGACCTTTTTTGAGCAGGTGAAAGAGATTTTGTTCTAGCTCAACTCCATCAGGTGTCCAGCAAGCCATGACAGTTCACTTTAAATGGAAGGCATTTGTTGTTAATGTTGCTATAAAAAGCCAAAATGTCTGCTGTGAAAAATGTCTGCTGGTTTCAGCTGGTTTTGTTGATGCTACAATTACTGGGTTCATTCATCACATTCTTGGCTACCAGCTGACTTTGAATCATATTCATATCGTGTCCAGCGAAGCCATTATGAACCGACAGACCAGGTTTTACTTCACGCAGAGATTAGCCTGATTTCACTTTGATATGCAAAGTTGTGAAGCTCTCCAATGTCAGGCCAGTTTGGGAAGAGACATGGTGTGATTGAATTCTCAATTATAATTAAAGGTTGCTTGTAACTTTATTTTACAAATGCATGATTAAGCCTCTGAAGCTCAAATATTTCAAAAAAATCACCAAAATGACACCATTTATCAGTAAAAACAGAAAAAATAGTTGGATTTTCAACTAATAATCTCTGACATGCTGTTCCCTCAGGAAAATTAACCAAATCTCAGCTTAAATTGTGTTATTCAACATGTTTCCTTTAAAAACATTGCCAGAAAAAAGTTGTTTACTCAAATCAAGTTTGTAAACATCAAAAAATTCTGCATGCCTCGGTGCAAACAGGAAGCCATTAGTGAACTTGCTTCCACCACCAGTCATGTGACAAAAATGATGGAACTTTTTGACTGAACTGCAGGCTGTGTACACAGAGCTGAGTAGTCTGCAAAGCAATTACAAGTGTAAGTAGTAAAAATATTTACTACTTTCCAGTATTGGTAACCCCTGTGAGAATTTGGAAACATTTTGCACAGTTTGATTAGAGGGTTTTTCATTTTTTGTAAAATAGTTGATCAAAGAGATTCAACTTTCAGTTTTCTTTTTTTTAATGATTTATAGAATTGTCACTGTATCATGCTGCACAAAAGACATTTTTGAGTTCTCTCTCTACTCTCTCTCGCTCTACTTCTAGCCACTGTTGTGCTGTTTCTATAGAGGAAAAGGATTCTATATTGCAGTGAAAGACAAGTCCACAGTGAATAAAAATATGACAGGAGTAAAAAAAAACAACAACCTTGAAACTGCTTGAGGTTCAGAGGGTTGAATAATAACACAATAAGCAAAATAGAAAAGATGCCACATGAAATGCAAGGACAGTAACTAGGGGTCAATGACAGCAAAGTGTCTGATCAGCAGCTGTATGATTAACAACGTGGTTGACGGCTGTTGTCATCATGTTAACCATAAACCTGCGTTGCGGTTCATGGTTACAACCCTCAACCAGCACGTGACTACAGTCTCTGCTGATGCCTTTATTTTCAGCACTGTTTCCTCCACCACCTCATCCTCCTCCTTATATGCTGAGAGTTCGGTGCTGTTTACTTCACTCACATTGAATGTGTTTGTTAAGGAGGGATTAGTTCTCATAGCAGAGGAGGAGTCTTTCCACCAAATCTAACTGCATAACCATTGCTATAAACGGCTGACATAAGTGTCTCTGACTGAAATGTATTGAAATAGTATATTTTTCAGTTTTTTAGATAGGATTGTTGCAATATACCAAACACTTGTATACTTGGTCACATACAGTGCTATTGTGATGTGTGGCAGCACAGCAGTTCAATATACAATGCAATAATACCTGACCACAACCTATCTCATACAACAGTTACTCCTGTGTTTGCGGTACACCTCGATACTACCTCATACTTGCACCTCGCCTACCCAACCTACTGCAAAATTAACACTCAGGTGTGGTTTAAAGAGATTTCTACAGCATACATCTATGTGCTTTCAGTGTTGTTGTTGTGTGGCTTTGTTTGTGGGGGTTGTGAGCTCAGGGCCGGTGTGTATCAAGCTTGCATCGATTTGTTTCTGCCTGTCACATGAGCAGAACTGCATCACTAACTTCCAGTAAATGGTTTAAACCTTGTTTTGAGAGTCCCGACTGAAATAATACAATGGACGCCATTAGAGTCGATGGTGGACTGTTACATAATGATGTACAGATGATCATTTGCTGTATAACAGGACAGACGTAGACAGTCTCATACTCAGGGTATGAGACAAGATAAATTCTGCAATACTCCAACAAGTATTTTTCATTCATTGTGTGCCATTCAGCTCAATACCTTTATAACCTTTATATTGTTGAGAAAGGACACTATATATATGACATTGCAGAGTTAGAGAAGCTCAATTTGTCAATGCACATTGAACAGATTTCATTATATGAGTAGAGTTGGTCTCTATGCTTTGACCTCACACCTCAAAAGTACAGCAGGGAAACATTGTTGAAGCGGGTATACAGGCTGTCTATAGAGAACGAGCCGATTGTAGACTCCTCCACAATGGTAACTACCTTAAGAGAAATGTAGAAAAATAATTTCAGATTGTAATAGTTATACTAGTTATAATAAACAGTTTTTATCATTAGCAAGCACGGATGAGCATGAAAGCATCATAATGCAATTCTAATCCTTTACATCTAATTTGCAGTAATGATGAAAATGCTGTATTTACTAAAGGTAGTAATGTTGCAGAAATCAGCAGCCAGCAGAGGGCAAGACACCTCCTCAATCAGCAAAAAACCCACAAAACAATAAAACATTCTGAATTTGAAAAATCTTGGTGTTTTTGATGACTGCACACAAATAGAGACAAGACTATAGCCAATTAACAATGCTAAAGTTTCAGTTTCGTGACAATGCCTGAAGAGTCGCAGACTTTTGGCAGGAGCAATGTTTCGCTTCAGGCTTCAAGCTGGCAACTGACATGACGAAAGGGCACCAGGAAATATCGACAGCAGGGAGCCCACCACAAAGATCTACTGTCGTTTCACCCCTCAATAAAAACAAAAAAACAACCTGAGGTGACTTTCTTTGGCCGTTGGCAGGCGAGCATGCTTAAAAAAATGCTACTTTAGCAGCAGCAAATATTGAAGAAGCTACTTTGAAACTGGAGCTACTGTAGCTGCAGAAATTCTGGGCAGAGCACTGGCAACTTAAAAGCACTGTGTTGCTGTAAAGCAGGTTTGCTATGCTTCACACCATTTATACAAATATAAGCTCATTTAAAAGATTTCAAAACAAATTTTCTCTATTTCAATCGTTCACAAAGTTGTTTTTCATGGTTGCTATTGAGAAACAAGAATAAAGCAAAAGTAAAGCGAAGCTTGTTGACATTATGATCCATTTTTATGTATTCAGTTGCTTTTCTTACTGTATAATCAGTTAATTTGTTTGAATCATCTGTAACCCTTAGAAACAAGGACCCTCTAGTATGAGTTGGAGTCACTCCAGTCACTATGCTGTTAAGAAACTGATTCTTAGTGAGAAAAAGTAAAAAAAACATACACTGAGAGAGAGCTACATGTTTTTTATCCTGCATTATAAGTCTGTAAATATCCATTGTGATTATCCGACCACCTTGAGGTTGTTTATTCAGTGATTCCAACTACACAAAGTTGTATTGTATGTATGTTAAGCAGCCTGTGGCCTTGCTGCATTATTTGAAAAGTAATAATAGCTAAGGATTTGAACATGTTTAAAAAGAGCGTTACATAAAAATTTGCAACATTTAAAATGTTTCTAGAGACCGGCTTAGATATTAAAGTTTGAGGATTTCTCCACCAAGTCATTTTGCTCTTTGTTTAGACCTTTTTTTTCCCTCCACTAGATGTTGTGTGTTGTATGATTTTGTAGCAGGCAGTGAAAATTATAGATACCTCCGTTGAGTTTATTCACCCTCTGGGAAGATTGTGGCTTTGAGCGAAATGCTCCTCCACACCCTTGGCTCTGTCTTTTGTTGCCAAACAGTGACAGCCAACATAGAAGTGACCCATAATTCATCTTTTTCCTCCACCTAGCCTTCATTATCGCTGCCACGGCTGCCGAGTCCCGTTTCATCCCTTTCTGAAATGTAAAATAAAACTCAATAGGCGTTCTGCAACATGGAACTCCTGTCGCTTGCTTGCTGTGTTATTTCTAGCGCAAGAAAAAAAAAATCTATGGATTCAAATGTAAATTCTGAACATCAGAGGTGTCAACAGGAGAGATTACTGGCTTTGGGTTGTTTGACATTTTCTCTTCATGTTAAAATCAGGTTGTTAAGGAGATAATAGGGATCTCTGGAAATGGCTGCTCAGATACTGAAGCCGCCTGCCGCTGTTCTGTGCATTTCATATTCAGTCATCCTTTCTTGAAACGCACACCAACATGAAATCATCTTTACTCTTCACCCAGTTCGGTGTTGACACTTCCATTTTGCACGTAATCCATCTCACGTCTCAACTGCAAAAGATTTTGTCCAAGAGGAACGTTTGAAGAAGGCAAAGTGACAGTTGGTTACGTGCCGTCATGTAATAAGAAGACATGTTTTGCACTGTTAGTCATGAGTAATTCACAAGCTCATTGAGCCCCTTAGAGTCTCCCACACATCAAAGCCGCAATAGGCGTAAGTGTACTTTGCATTTCTTTATTTATTCGATTTTTTTTTCTCCTTATTGGAGTTTCACTTCATCCTCGCTATTTCCTACACTACTTCTGTGGAGGAGCATGATGAGGAAAAACACCTTCAAATAGGTCAGCAGAGAGACCAATCAGCCGCAGCACCATCTGTCCCTCTAATGACTACCTGGCTGCTCTGTGATGTGACACGGTTGGCTGGAGAGGCTCCATAGCAAACATTCTCTCATTAAGTCTCTGCATTTCCACCAACTCTGCACAACTGATGACACCTGATCAGCCCTGTCTCTTTTTTAACGCACAAAAATACAGCCTCAGTCCCTGCGCCGGGTTTTTGCCCCTTTATCATAAAGCAGTCGGGGATTATTTTAGTGTGTATGCAGTAAAAATAACAAACAGCATCTTCCTTTGTTCTCAATTAGTTGAATCTGGAATATGTCCCCGAACTATAGTTTCATAAGTCTTGTCTGAAAATATTTTCAGTAACAAGTAATGATCTGCTTCAGGATTTTTATAATCCTGTTCTACGGCTGAGTGATTCACAATATTATTAGATAAACTGGGTTATATTATACCAGATCCTATTCTGCGGTCTTAAAATGTGTTTCAAAGCTGAAAAGGCAAAGTTGACTTCACTATGCACACAGGCTTCATCTTTTCACTGAGTTTTTCTTTGATTGTCGATATAATTGCTCTTGATTAAATGCTGTAGTATACAGAGTTTTTTCACAGAGGATTATGGAGCTATAGCTCTATTGATTACTATGTTTTTTTAATCACAGCTATATTTTAAGGTCCATAAAGGAAAGTACTAGTATTAAAGTGATCGTAAGATCATTTCCCAGTATGGCTTGATATTTGTATCATATGATAGTGCTCGTTTTATGCTTCTGCATTTCTACATCCCTTCTTCATCGAGAGACTGACTATAAACGTGTCCTTAGGCAGCAGCAGGGGTTCAGCAGTAACCACTGTCTCTTCACAGATGTATAGATTTCACATGTTTTTATGAGTTTCTACTAAAACAGGCCTCTAATAAAGTTGGTCCAAACTTGATAAGTATAAATTGGATTATTTAAAGTCCCTCTCTGGTTGCTGATTGAACTTACACCCTGCACAAATGCAAGGTGTAACATTGGGGTAATTCAGTCACAGATGTTTTAACCGAAAACAAAAATAATGGTACAGAAAGTTGCAAGTTGAAAATATTTATTCCTTTGGTTTGTAAATTATGAAACAGTGGAAGTCTGAACCTGTGTATTTGAATTCACTACAGTTTTAATGTGGAAATGCTCAACAATGATTCTGACTACTTATTTTGCTCATGATATGTATCCAACATATAATAAACACTATGTGGGAATGTTAACGTGGTAAAAAGAACTTGATTTTCACTAGAAGGGGTTTTTAATTAAATTATTCATGGCCTTGCAGATGATAGTAGGATTTGTAGGTGGCACTAAGAGCTTATGTAGATAACTGCTTTTGTTTCGCTCTACACTTTTCAGTGCAAAGCTCTGAGGTAGACGTATTGTGGGATCCAAGGGTTCTGTTTTTTTTGCCTTGCCAGTATTCACAATATTTATATTTTAATATGGGTAAACTTGACATTTAGAAGCACTATATATACATTTAATACATGGTTTATAACACACTGCAGTGTAGTTGTAAGCAGATGTATTGGTCAACAACTTAACTTTTTCTATTGTATAATGCTTTTTATATATCATATATATAATACAGTTTGTCCAGCAGAGCAGCTCTGACTCTATTCTTTACAAAACTCTTAGCACTGTCTGCAGCACATGTAGCAGAGTATGTATCAGAGATGGTGGGGCGGAGTCAAGTGGTGTCTTCACTGTAAGCTGCTGCTAGTTTGTGAAATACACTGTTGTCAGTATTACTCTAACATATTAGTTGGGTTCAACTTAAATGGCTCTTATATGTGCCTACAATTACATTACAGCGTGTTTAAAACCATTTATTAAATGTTTATATGCTCTTTCTAAATGTTACTTATGGGGACCTAAAATATTAGCCTTAATTTTATGTATCCATGTTGGTCCAAGGGACACAGCCAAGATTCAAATGCCAGTTAAAATGGTTGGTACTATCATTATACCATTTAATCCAGGACAGACACATTTCCATTGCCAGCAGCCACCAGACCCCCAAGTGTGCGGACTAGCAGGGGTGGAGGATAACTACGCTGGTGGTGTCAGCTCGAACACCTCCAGTGAATAATACAGCTTCACATCGTGCTGTAAGGGCATTCTGCAGAGTGTGACAGAATCATTAAAATTCTCACATGCAATTCAATTTAAACTATGATTGTTTAAGTACCTACAAAGTTAATTGTATAATCCACAACCTTAGCTGGGTATCAGAATATTAGATGCACTTTTTAGGCAAAGCCTCGCCCCGCAAGTCCTAGTTTACCTCAGCTGCATGACTGACGGTGTGTGACGGACTGATACTGCTGGTGTCAGTGCTGACACAATACACAGCGGGTGGTTAGTACTGACTGTCTGTGTCTTAAAGCGACACAGCAACATACCAATTTCAGTTCATTTAATCACTAGTGTAATAACAATGCGTTTTTTTCCACAGTAGAGAAGTATGAGGAATAATTTTGCTGGTGATGGGGTTGTGTTAGGGCTTAGCAGAGCCTGATGATGTGCAGGAGGCTGGGCGCCAGGGCCGGTACCTGGACAGCCCCGATCCAATTTATCCCCCTGCTGTGTGCTTATGCCAAAAATCCAGTGCACTCTCTGTAACACTGGACACATCACTCAAAACTGTGGTTGCTTGGCATTTGAGAGCGGACTCTTACATATGCAGGGGGGCATTTTATGTAAAATAATATTTACCATAATAGCACCTAGCTGGAACTTGTGAAAATCCTCACCCGTGTCATTATTCTCGTATTTAACCACATGCAGTACACACTTAAATCTTCACAGGGAGTCGACCATGTTCAGGATAAATTGCAGCGCTGAAAAAATTTCTTGCTCTCTGCTTTGGTGTGGGTTAGTTTGCTGAAAATTGTAGATTCAAAGGACAAAGCTGCTGTTATGGCAAATTATTTGTGTGTGTTGTTATTGCAATCAGAACAACATTGCCTCAGTCAAGACTTTCACATTTCCCTGCACTCTCAAATCCCATTCATTCCTACTGATGATGCATCTTCAGTGCACCAATCACAAATACTATATATAGTTACGTTAATTAAAAAACACAAAACAGTATCTTTTCGTAAATGTTATTCAAAAAGATTTTAATTGTTCATCCGTTGAGGACTGGGATTTTTTATTGATTAACTGTCTGAGTGTCAAACCCTGCTGGTTTGAAGGGCATGTTATCTTTAAAAAATCAGCTAAATTACATCATTTACTAGAAACTGCAAGAACAGAAAGAATTACCAGATGGTCCTTGAACTGATTATGTGTGACGTGCAGTTCTGTCAGAAAAACTAACCAAATCTAAGATTGAAATCATGATATTATTCAAAATCACTTGTCTCATTAAAAAATAGACCATTTAACTTTATAAATTACACAAGATTATGCAAAAAAAATAATAATTCTGCACTTTTCAGCACAACTGTGAAGCCATTAGTGACTCAGCTGCAACAGCCACGTGACAAAAATTCTGTGATTCTTTTGGCTGAACTGAACTGAACTACAGGCTGTACTTGCAGAGCAAAGAGCAGAAGAAGTATAACAGCACATTAAAAATGTAAAAATATCTGTAGTATGTAGAGTCACCAATTGTTTTTTTCAGTATTAGTAACACCTGTGGTTACATTTAAAAATGTTGTGCATGTTGAAACTACCTCGGGGTTCACAGGGTTAAAACACATTTTGTGTTCTATAGTGAACACTAATAACATCAGGACTGTGTATGTGGGATTACTGAGTCACTGAGTTAAAATAAACTACAGAGTTCATGTTTTTACTAATGAACATGCAAAATATTCACATCTGGAAGACGACCACAGCCACAGCTGCTACTGGATGCTGAGCAGCTTCATTGAAGCACTGATGCTAGGTATCTTGCTAAAGGTCTGGTTCACTGTAGTCATTCAGAATGTATAAATAGAGAATATTATGTCACTTTATCATTTGTCCAACAGTAACTATTCAGAATGTATACAGTATGGGAGTTACAGGATAGATGGCTTCCAGATATGTCTGTGTCCTCGCTGCCATACAACTGTTCTTATGGCTTTTCTTCTTCAATATAATACCAGTAGTTTTAGATGAACTATGAAAACAGTGTCAGCAACCCAGTCTCACATCAGATTGTATGATAGTAATGTTGGTCCAAAGCACAAAACATATTAGTTTCACAATAAAGGCTCTAAAATTGCGTGGTGCCTGTTTTTGTGGCCTTTTATTTTATTTTTTGGCCTGTGTCCCTTATCAGTTACTTCACAGAATAACTTCTAAGGGACAATTTGCAAAGAAATTGTTGGAGCATGCAAAGCTGCAATCACACATGCATACTGTGCATAGCATCTGATGGGCTGAAAATAGAGGGCATGGATTTCTTGTCTCATTTTAATGTATTTTATTTATTTATTAATATTTAAAAAATAAAGGTCTGAAGAGTCTTGAGCGAGACACGAGATGACATGCTCATCAGTGTGTCTTTTGCTTTTTGAGATACAGTCACCGGATTTGAGAGGGATCAGAGGTTTGGAGTTTGATTGCTGTTCTGTGAAATGTCGCGTCCTGTTTAATTTAGTGTCTCGGCCTCAGTAATGAGTGTGCTTCACATCATATTACCTGGGGCAAGGCACAGGAATGCACAGGACACGACTCAATCCACCGGATAACATGATAAAATGAGGCACAGAGCTACCAACTCACTGACAGTATTTTCTTTTGTGGAAGAGAATCACATCTGGTTTTTACTGTGTTTCCCAAAGACTTTTCTTGTATGTTCACCAAAGGAAATGCTTTGTTGTCTTGTTGAAATTCATTTTTAATAAAAGCTCTAGAACACTTCCAAGAAAGAGCTGAGGAAACCTACCCAGCAGTACTTCACACTTCTGTAAATTCTCTGCACGTACGCTAAATAACTGCAGCATTTTAAACAACAATATTGACTATTTGTGATCATACATTATTTGCTGCTGATCGAGGAAAGGTACACAATGAAAAAAGGGGTGTACTTATATTTTTCAAGCAACATAATGGTTGTTTGTTAGTTCTTCTGCAAAGTTAAGGATTGAGTGTCTCCTCCCTCTATAGGGCACTTTACATAAAAGGTTGTTTGTTGGACAGCACACAGGAATACACCTCTAGTCCAAACATTGCCCCTACAGGAAACCACATATAGAAAATCAGGTCCTTCATTGTTTTCTGTGAGAAAAGCCTCAAGAGCTCATGGAGGATTGTGAAAAGCTGAGAGAGTCAAAACCTTTTAGGCAAAGCAATGAGAAAAGAGTAAGACTCAAACCAAATGTATGCAAAGAACAACTATTTAGAGAAAGTTCTGACAAACAAAGTAACTAACTGACAAATGGTGGGTGGTAGAATAAGTATTCAGAACATGTACTTAAGTAAAGTAAATATCCTACAGCAGGCCCGTCGACAGGGGGGGGGGA
>OMNN01027379.1:26990-39197 GCA_900302755.1 Chromis chromis
CCGTCGACAGGGGGGGGGGGCAACCGGATATGTTGTCCTGGGCCTCAGGACCATAGGAGCCCATGAATGACCCTCAATTTATTTTTCCTTACATTCGCCTATTATTTGTAATGAAATCATTGTCTGTTACATTAAATGTAATTTTCTACTCAAAATATACTTAGTAACTGAAACTGATTAATTTTTAAAAATATAAATGTTATCTCTTTTTGCACACCTCCCCCCGTCCTAGAAGAAAATGGTTTGACCCCGCTCTGGCACACTGTACGCTACGGCTACGTGCCCAGCAGCGGGAATTTAAATCGGTCCGTCTAAACTAGCCAACTAACATCATTGATAGAAAGAAACATGGCTAGTCGACACAAATCAGGTGCGCAGAAAAGAAAAGAAAAAAGAAAAAGAGAGGAAGATCATAGAGGTGAACGGGAATACATGAGGAGGTTATTTTGGGTCCAATTTGTCCGAGCACTGCAAAGTTCAAAACCCACTGTGTATTGTAACGAGCCCAAATACGAATCCATCACTGAAACAGCACAAAAGAGGAGCTGTGAAACAGCAGAGGTGCTTGTCAGGGAGAGAGACGGAGACGTGAGCCAGCCCAAAGACAGACCAGGGGAGGAGGCGTGTCCCAGGTCCCACTCAGCACAGCAGCCGCAGATCGGTTGGAGACAGCGTGCGTCAGTCAGAGTCAGCATTCATGTGTTGCTGTTGTTGTTGTAGCTGGAGGAGAGCGAGCCTTCAGTAAGATGAAAATAATTTAAAAACTACCTGCGGTCCACCATGTCACAGGGCAGTCTTAACAATTTAGCCATTCTGTCCATTGATTTTGTTCAGTGTAGGACTTCTTGATTGTGAATTGCTACTTTGATTGGGGCATATGATGCTTTCTTGTCCTGGGCCCCAGCAAGTCTGTTGACGGCCCTGTACTGCAGTGTACAAATACTGTGCTACTAGTAAAAGTCCGCCATTACAAATTTTATTTAAGTAGAGGTACCATGAGTATGAGAATTTGCAACTAATGTTGTAGATGGTAAAGGTAAAGCTGATTTTCATATATAATGAAGTATAACAATATTAATTCTCTGAACCCCAAAACAGTTTCTGGGCATTTTTTGCTCCTGTCATGTTTTTACTCGCTGTGGGCTCATTTTTCACTTTCAATATAAAGTATTGCATCTTTATGGAAACGGCACAACCATGACTAGAAGTAGAGAGAACTCAGAAGTGTCTTTTGTGTAGTATGGCACAGTTATGATGCCATAAATCATAAAAAAGAAAAAATGAAAAGGTGATTATCTATTTTACAAAAATATAGTTCATCACCTGAATGGAAACAGTATAACTATACCTAGAGAGAACGCAGTATAACACTGTTATAGTGTCATAAATAATAACACAAGAGCTGAAACTTTTTCATTAATTTAAATAAAAACAAACATTGGAATCAACATTTAGAAGTACCTACAGGTGTTACCAGTACTAGAAAGAATGGTTGCTCTACATACTATAGTTATTTTGCAATTTACATTTTTAATTTGTTTCCATACTTGTTTCCTGACAGTAGCAGAATTTGTGTCACATGACTGAATCCCTTTACACTTGTGCAGAGAAGACCAGAATTTTTGGCTTTCTCCAGAATCTGGTTAGGACAAACGGTATATTTTTGGCAAAATTGTAAATGAGGCAGGTAGAATGATGTGGTTTAGATGAAATATCACGATCTTAAGCTTAGATTTGGTAAATCTCGTATGACTAATTCATGGACCGCCAGAAAGTTGAAGATCTGACAATTCTTTCTTTTGTAAAATTTCTGACTTCTGTGTCATTTTGCCATTTTTTTGAGAGAAGATTCCTTGCCATCAGCTTTTGGAGTACAGAGGTTTAATCATACATTATAATTTATTTGTTGATTATTTAAAAAAAAATCTCAATAAGTATATAAACTATTAACTAAAGCAAATAGTGCAGTGAAATGTGCATTATTTGTACAATAATATTCTCCCATGAGCAGTGGACTCAATAATAAGACGTTTATTTTTCTTTGCAGTTGAGTTTAAAGAACTACCAGAAGGCTTATAAATTATTGAGTTTCTCCGGCACTGAACTTCACCTATAATATCTTTTGAGCAGTAAACAGATCAGTAAATATTTGTAGAATCAGATCTACGGTTTGATTATTTATTATACCATATTGACTTTATTTATGTGTTGCTTGTTGTGTCTTTTACTATGTTACCTTAAATCATCAGCCTCTGAGCAGATACAGATACACTCGCTGTTTTCAGCTGTGTAGAGATACGTAGTAGCCCATTGGTTCACTAAGTGGCTGATGTGATTAATTCAGGGCAGCAGACCCCATTGATGTACAATTTCATGAGGCTCTCTAAATTGCAGCATGTTAATTAACTGTATCATTATATCGTATAGTATTTCTATCGGATCAGCAAAGTGTAATAGATTGTTTCATCCATTTTCACGGTCTTTGGACTGTCTGTGATTAATTAAGAAATTAGTATTGGTTATTAACTCATTTTGTCATTTTGCAGAGTGTTTCCATGTAGTGAAGAGAAAGGTTGCATGTTATTTCTTTGATTTCATTTTCGCAGCACCACTAACCAGCGCCGTGGCATTAAATATCCATCAAGCCAGCAGTTTGTAACAGTGACACATCTCACATCTCTAGGATACTTTACAGGTGTCAAAGTGAGCCCTGAATTTATAATGCGAGCGTCTTTTTGCAAGTCATTGTTTACACAAAGTTTTGACAGTAGCTCATCAAAAATTGAGGAGGTGGTTGACGGCTTAAAAATGGCAGAAAGTTATATTTTTTCTACTACAACATGTCCTCTGCTGGCATCAAGGTGAGCATTTTTATTCTGTGTGCAGCGCGCAACACTGGGTGCCTTTGGTGAAGGGAACCAGGAATAGAGGCTACTGGGCAGCATCTGTTCAGGGAGAAAGAATGCTGGCATCATCCCAGCAGGACACCAGGTTCCTGTTTGTCTGCAGCCCTGCATTAAAAACAACCAACTCCCCTCCACTCCCCCTGCCGCGTCACTAATATTTTGCAGCAACACCTGATGGCAGAGAAGTGGGAGCAGTCCCAGAGGAAGCCACTGAGTCGGGATCTTTAACTCTTTATCCCGCCTGTTATTCCTCTGTCACTATTATTACTCCTCTGGCTCTGGCCGCATCCCCGCCTGTCATCTCGCTGTGAAACCTCGAGAAACCGTATTGTTTCAGACACAGCTAATGATTTATTTACAGCCTCTGCAACAGTTTCAGTGTCTGAAGGTAGATCCCTTCGAAAGCTTCATGTTCAGCCTTGTTAATAAGTATAGTTCAGTCCCAGAGGAGCGAAGGAGCCTGAGGACAATATCATGCAAATGAACAATTAAATGTACTGGAATTAGGAATCAGATCTTATTCAAAATATAGCAACAAAAACAGCACAGCACAGGGAAGGAAGAATATTGCACCTACGCCTTCTAGACATTACATTTATGTACTACTAATTTGTTTTTCCCAATATGTTTTAAGGAAGGTGTAATAGATGTCTGGATTATAATCAGTGGCAACATCTTTTCAGTGAAGGAAGGGCTTATGCATGCAATATTAGTAGTAAAGTGGTCGACGTGAATGTTCAAAATAGATTTTGGAATAGATATATAAATGGAGATTGGAAACCAACTTGGCGCTGCTGCAATTAAATAACAATAACCTGCAATAAACTCTTAGATTTTTGAATTTTATGGTTTTACACTATGTGTTGTAAATATACCTATTCATTATTTATGGTCCTTTTTATTTGATAGATGCCACTTTGTGTCCTTGTAGATTTCACTTTCTCTTACATGTTGTAACTGCAAAACATGAAAATACCATAATAATTACCAATTACAAGGCATACATGTACCATACATAAAGCACAATAGTGACTAAGTCCTGATTCAGTATCGTCTGTCTCTCTGCAGAGGAAGAGGAGGTAGAGAAATCCGATGAACGTAAGAAAGAGACTCTCGTCTTTATCGCTTCTTGACTGAAATATTATTGGGAATATTGTCATTTACATATTTCATGCTTAGGGCTTCATCTAAACTGTGTTCTGCTGTTATATAAAGCCAAACACAGAAAATCTATACAGACAATTAAATGAGTGAATCCACATCAAGCTGCATGAAAACTTTTGATAGATAGAAAATATACTGGATTTATTTACTTTAGTTACTTTATTTTAAAAGGAGATCTGATGGTACTTGAATATGTATGTCTTTAAAACACAGGTAATGCCTGGGTACAACATAATTACGGTAAAATGTAAGGCTTATTGGATTGCAGCAAGAACATTTCTTGTTTATCATGCATAAGTATTTCGAATTAGAGAAGTAAAACGTAAAATTAAATAGTTCACCAAAGGGGCTATAGTTGTTAAATTGCCATTCAGATTTAATTATCACATTGACAAAGTTACACTATAAATCAAAAGTAAATTGCAGGTATAGTGCAAGGCCAGTGCATAGAATGTTTTAATCCACAAGGCTAACTGACATTCTCAGTGACTGAGCGCACAGTAAAATAAACAAAAATTGACGGTTTTCTAAACCAGCAGGGAAAATGATGGGGTTATTGTTCATTAACTTTCCAACAATATATTTCACTTAGCATATTTAGCGACTTACCATGAAGACAAAGCTTGACTCCACACCACCGTCTGCTCAGCTGTGATACGTACTCTGCTACATGTGCTGCAGACAGAGTATTATAAACAAAGTAGATAGAGAGCAGCTATTCAAACACCATTTCTGAATTTCCTTAAGCAAAGAAGAAATTTAATTAAATGTGTGTTTATTAGCGCTAATGTAAGATGCAATAATTATGCATAGCTAACTAGCTTATACCTACACCAAGCATAGCCTAGCCTATGAGCAAATCATACGTTAGAATGAAATTACAGACTTTTTCTCTTATCACACTTACATTAAAACGACTAACTAGCTCTAAATTGTCTGTAATTCAAGAACAATGCTATGTCTTTATGTACATTTAGCATTACATCTCTTTATTGATGATTAACAAGAGAAGATTCTGTCTTTTCACTTGGGATACAGCTTAGCCTCCTGAATTTAGAAAACATACAATTTATGTAGTCCCTTTTACAAGATTCTTGTCTTAAGACAGGACAGGTGGAAATGTGATAAAGTTAACCAAATTTTTTAGGCTGTTTTTAACCAACTTTGAGCTAACATTACCTTAATTAGCAAGCTATCTGCAGCGTTGCATCTCTTCATTGATAATTACCAGATAAGATTCTGACTTTTCGCTCGGGATACAGCTTTAGCCTTGTGGTTCTTGAACAATATCATTTGTGTAGTCCCTTTTACAAGATTCTTGTTTGAAATTAGCACAGGTGGAAATGTAATGAAGTTAACCAATTTTTTTAGGCTGTTTTAGAACCAACTTTGAGCTAACGTTAGCTTAATTAGTTCGCTATCTGCAGTAGGCAAAAAAAAAAACTGCCAGCCACTGTTTCAACAGGCAAAATCAATAGACACCGGCTAAAACTAAGAAGCCTGATTTTGTCTGCCTCTTTTTGACAGTAAGGACCGTAGTAAAATATAACTGATAAGAATTTCAAGTGGTGAAGACATTTTCTCAGTAACTGTTTACACAGCAACTGTCTTACAGTCATAACAAACAGTTATGTGATTTGCTGTTTGCTTCAATCTGAATTTCTATGGACAGACTGCAAAGGATTGATTTCCAAATTGTACAGTTTCATGATATATTATATACATTGGCTGTATTTATTCATGTTTTTTTTTTTATATAAAACGCCTTTTACCATAGCAACTTGAGAAAAAAGCCTAACAGTAACAAAGAGTAATAGCTCAGCTCAGAAAAAAGGAACATTATTGTCACTACAATATACTACCACAAAAGAGCAGAGAGTAGTAATGCTGAGAAAACATGTGGAATGGTTGCACATATTCAGTATTAAACGGCAGCCCTGTCGTCAAACATGATGCCACATTATTCAGAAGAAGTCTGTTTTCTCAGATGATATACTGAAGCCATCTGTGTGTCTAGAACAACAGATCTTACGGTACACAACAGTTTTTCCGCGATGGATCATTTATAGCGGCGGAGTAATGAAAAAGCTTTACAGGCTTGTTCATGTTTAAAGGATCTATTGCTGAAAAATTGTGTTTTCAGCATGGCTTTTGCTTGATTTATGTTTACCTGAAAAGTGGCTCATAAGAAATATAGAAGAGGTTCAAGTAAAAGTTGTGAAAAACATAAATAGCTTGGAAAAGGAGTGCATTTTTTTCCCCCAAGGTCAATGAGATCTCAACATCTGCAACATGATGCTGGGCAGGGACATTTTCCCACTTGCTGTGTTACAGTATTATTTTTTACATCTCTGCGTGATCAGGTTCTGTCACCAGCCACTCAATTATGTGCTATTTGGAGAGAAAAGTACACATAGACGAGGTCAACACAAGTAGAAATGGAACCTTCATAATATAACTCATGTATTACTGAATAATGATTATAAAGCGCTGCATGTGTTTGTATTAAAATAGCACAGATACACTGTCATGTTTGTGCAGAGGGATATTAAAATGCAAAGCGTGTTTTATAATATTACCTCTAAAATGCTGCCATTAGTGTGTTGTGTCATTAAAAGTATAACCAGCAATATTCAAAGAGTGTCGTGTCAAATGAAAGCCAAGGTAATCAATTTACATTTTTTGGAGCGGGCCCTCCTCAATACTCCCGGCTTTGTATAAACCAGTTAATTCAATCTGGCAATCTATTAGCTCCAAGATGTTGTTATTGGAAAAACACTTTAGAGACCTGTCTACAGATGGTCATGAGGCCATGAATCAAAACATTTTTGTTGTGTGCAGAGGGGTGCGTAATAGCCCTTTTTAGAAACCAGTCCACCAAACAGTCAACCCAGAAGCTCGGAGAAAGAAATGTCACGTGTTGATGAATGGCTGTCTTTGTGCCCTGCTCCCCGTACAAGTTTACCTCTTGCTATATAATAAATCATGATAAATTGGGACTCTGTTGCTAGTATAGGCTAATTATTCCTCCCTTTCATTCCCCTCCCCATTGTGTTTCTGTATTAAGTTTCATGTCCTCAAGGTTCAGTGTTCATATGCGCAGCTGTGTACACCTGTTGGTACCCTTATAGGCCGTTTCATATTTTACCATCCTTTCTGCCAATCACCCTCTCAGTCTGGTCACACAGAGTGGAGAGATTTTATGACTGACACTCAGTGTGACATCCCGTGTTACAGAGACTGATTGAAAGCAGCCACTGCAGGATTTTATACATATAGACAACTGAAGTCTGAACCTTAAAGGCCTCTAGTGCACATTTCTAAGCAGTGGAGTGTTGTGCCACCCATCATCTCCAGTGTGACTCTATTGTTTCAGTTTGTTGGTGCAGTGATTGGATCCTGAACTCATCCATGATTAGAACAGGGATTTCATTATAGTCGTATTGTTCCAAAAAGCAGCTACAACAGACTATATTATCTGCAGCACATGACTGATTGTATGGTCTCTGAGCAGCCTCTAGCTTCTGTAAGACTTATAGGAGCTAATTCCAGAAATAAATCGCTACTGTGGGACTAGGAAGACAAATAATCTACAGGTACACTGTATGAAGTTGTATCACAGTTCTTATAGGAAAGTTATTTCAGGTTAACAAGACCAGGCCCTCTTCTAAATGAATGGGCAGAGAGCCATAACTGCTATTTCAGTGATCAACAGCACATTAAAACTGCTAGTATAGAATCACCAGTCGAATCTGACTAAATTGCTTAAAAGGTTGGTGATGTTGCCTCAAGATAATCTCTAAAAAAAAATTAACAACATGATTAGCTGGATGTTTGACTATTACAAAGCAGATTTGGCATTTTGGGGGGAGGGGCAGAACATAGTGTGTTGTACAACGATCATGTTTAGCGTTGTGGAATTCTCCCATAGATTTCTATTCAGTATCCTTTAACCCCTGAGCCTTAAAACCAAGTGGCAGGTTTAAAAGGATTTTTTTTTTTTTTTTCAAATGCCCAAATTAAACTATTTATCAGAGCCTGAAACTGTAAAAACAGGAAGATTTTCAACTTTCTGATGGTCCTTTAACTACTCATCTGTGATTCACTGTTATATTTACAGTAAAACTTTAACTTAATCTAAGCTTAAAATTATGATATTTGGACATCTTGTTTAAAAATTCACCAAAAGCACACCGTATGCTCTGACTAGATTCTGTAAAAAAAAAAAAAAAAATTCTGTGCTCCTCGTCACAACCGTTAAGCCATTAGTGACTCAGCTCAGACCAACAGTCACATGACAAAAATTCAGGGATTTTTCAACTGAACTGGGCTGAACTACTGCAGACTGTTTGTACACACAACAGAGAAGAGACAAGTATGGAAACAAATTAAAAATGTATGTTGCAAGATATCTATAGCATATGGAGACCTCATTTTTATTTCTAGCATTGGTACCAGCTGTGGGCACTTGGGAAAATGTTTTACGCATTGGTTTCAGTTTTTTTCAAATTTTGTAGAATAAATAATCAAAGAAATGTAACTCTTTTTTATTATTCATGGCATTATAACTGTGTCATACTGCACAAAACATTTTTGAGTTGTCTCTACTTCAAGCCAGTGTTTTGCTGTTTACATGAGAGGCAGGACTTTATATTGCAGTGAGAAATGAGCTCACAGTTAGTAAAAATGTGACATGAGCAAAAAATGCTAAGAAACTGCTTGGGTTTTTTTCCCTTACAACATCTCTGGCTGTAATTAGAGCACCGTTGCTGTGAGCTAAATGTCACCATGTTAATATGCTCATGGTGACATGTTGATATTTAGTTTAGTTTATCACCAAAGTTATTAAAATGCGTCCTTAGCTAGGAATATCCAATTTTATGCCAATTTCATGGCAGCAGTTCTTCAGCCATTTTACTCAAAGCCACAAACATCAAGCTTAGAGAAAAAGTATCACCAGAATCAGGCGGATTCATCCTCTAAGGATCACGAGGGAGCCAAAATTTCACAGCAATCCATGAAATAGTTAAGATGTTTCAGTGTGGACCAGAGAGTTGAACCAAAGACCAGTAAAATGTCACACAAACACGAGAGACATGCTGCTCACATGATATCTTAAAGTAACATCTGCCATGCACCTTCATTTTTAGATGCTAAGATGGTTATGAATATGACCTGATAAACAATATTAAGGCAAAGTGGTGCTCTGTTTCTGTATTCTAAATAACTTACTCAAGTGTTGTAGGTACTTTACAGTCTGCTTACTCCTTTTTCTATTTGCTGTTCTACAAATAAAGTTAGAAACACTTACTCCATTTTACTCTGATTCTATTTAAAACCCCCAACCTGAATAGCAGCTTCTCTCCAGATCTTTATTTTAGCACTTTACCTATTTGAAGGCAAACATTGCTGCCGACACTGTTGCGCAGCAGAGCAGAAAGCATATAATTACTCCGGGTCTCATTAAGATTGTTAAGATTAGACTGTTGCACACAATCCAACCTGAACATAATCAGGTTCAGCATCTCCCTGTCTGTCCCCCTTTTCAGCCTTTTTCTGCATTGTCCTTCTATTTTAAGATTGATGCATGTTGCCACCTGGTTCAGAGGCAAACAGGCCCCTTCATATTTCTTTATCTCATCCCCAAAGTGATGCACAATCATCATTATCACACAGGTTAGTGATTTATCATTTGGTCTGGTGGTGTGGCAGAACTGAAGCCATCTCTTTCTAATTTCTTCAAGCCATGACTTGTCATTACATGAATCATTGGTGTTCACAGACAGTGCAGCAACGAGACATATGAACTTTCTCTCTCGTCAGTTTTGCTTACGCACTCCTCGATTCATTCCAAAACTAATTAATGATTCGCCTTCTCGTGTATTAAAATGCACTTTATTCTGCATCAGTCAGGGACAAACTTAGTAGCGTATTCAATCTGTTTCTGTGTAGGAAGACCAGCTTAGAAATGTTTGTTCTGAAGAGCCACTGGAGGTTATGTTTTACAGACTGGCAGCTAAAAGAGCTGCCACATAAACATTGCCTCAGTTCTGTCTCATAAATATTTTTTGCTCCAGTCTGGCAAGTGAGAATTCGCAGTTACAATGTGGGACTCGGTGTCGAACATGTCTACATGTGCATACGCCTTGTTTGTGTGTACATTTTTTTGTTTTCGTATTGTATTAACCCCCCGAGCAAACAGCCACCGCTCGGCCCTGCCACCGTTATACTGTCTTCACTCCACCTGACCCCGTCCTCCCCTCCTCTGGTATTTCAGTATATCCACGTCTCCGTGTATTCCTTGCGTCTGAGTAAACTGTTGTTAAAGGGAACAATTGTTTGTTTTCTCCAAATCCTGTGAGATCCAACAGTAATTTCACAAAGAGGAGGAGAAGTCTGATATTGTGAGAAAGTGCGCTCGACATAAGAGTTTTGCTGGGAGACTCTGGGGAAAGGGGTTCAGTACAAAATAAACTGAGGAGTAACAATGTTTTGTAAGACAGCCTCAGACTGATAATCTGAATTCTCAAACTGAGACCAAACAAACAGAAGAAATGAAGCCTCAGTGCAAGATAAGACACATATTTATCAGAGTCCACAGGCGGAAAGTTTCAGTAGTAATTTGTGTAGCAGATTACTTTCAAAGTATGTATGTGTTCTTTTAGTCCTTTTGTGTACAGTATATCCTGCAGGTGAATGCACTCTATTGTTAAATGGAATCCAAATCATGTCATTACGGCTACATTTGTGTGCTCAGCCTGCGTGCTGCCGCTTTGAAGATACATATAGGAGTTTTTATTGCATTACAGTCATTCCCCTGTGAAGTGCATCATCTGATCTTTCCAGAGTGAGAGAAAGTCGAGCGAGAGCTTCAAAAGCCGGGAAACATGATCTACATATTAACGTGTGCTATAGGTGCTTAGCCACCTGTGCAAAAAAAAAAAAAAAAGCCCATTTCAGTGTCCATCCTGCAGAATGACTGAAAATACGTGAAAGACAGCTGTAACAGGCAGACGGCAGTGCAACACCGAGCAAATCAGGGAGGAAAGAAGAAGAAGAAAAAAAAAAAATCCCAGGGGAGAGGCTTATCATGGCACAGTGTTCCCTTTGTGCCACCATATCACGCTGTCATGCAGAACGCTGCCAACCCCACAGCTCTTTTCAGCCACAGAGCAAGACAGTTTGTAAAGCATATTTTTCTTTTTGCGCTTTTGGTTTGAGTTTAAAAAGGGCATTTGTCTACTCTTGTGAAATGTCAGCCTGTGCACCACGATCATGTACTGAATGTTGAAGATATGTTATGATCTATGTTACAAGATCTGTAACTCGGTTATACGTATAGGCATGAGGGTTTCGATTTGATTAGAAGCGTTTATTCGCTCAGGGACAGAAAGGATTCGGTTTGCAGTAATAACGTCAGTGAAATGTGCTCTTATTGATGTTTTTTTCACTTGTGGCTACACAGTAAAACGAAACCAGCAGTGAGATGTAACTAAGTAAAATTACACCCACATACTTGTGTACAAGTTTGAAGTTTTTACCATTTTGTCCCACTTGGTACTACAAATTAAAAAGGAATCTGATACTTGTTACTCCACAACACATAATGTAGTTACTAATTACTAAGAATATGAACTGTGTTTATGTGTCTATAGCAGTGGTTCCCAAACTTTTTGTGCCCAAGGCACACCAAACGACAAGTAAAAATCTCAAGGCACACCTATTGTGTCAAATAGCCTTTATAACACGTGTTATCACACAAATCATGTAAAATATCTGTAAATGTGCATAATTATTTACTAATGCCAAATAGAATGTGACAAAGACAACTATATTACTAATTAAATATTTATTAACGAAATATTTCAAAAATTAATTTGAAATTTCATCAAATTAGGCTTCATCAAAGCAGCAACACCCATTTAAACCAGACAGGTCACAAAATTAATTTTTCTGTAATTGTATATTGCAATAATATGATGTGATGTTGATAGGTTTTCAATGTAGTGAGTCACCCGGGACCCACAGGTGGTGATTTGAGTGGGTCCCTGGGAAATTCAATGGGTCCCCAATAAAAAAAAAAATTCCTTCTATTTCTTAAATTGTAGTGTTAAACTGTCTTAATGGTGGTGGTATG
>OMNN01027381.1:0-23444 GCA_900302755.1 Chromis chromis
TATGCGACCTGTGTTGCTGTTTCTTGCTCTTGTCCTGGCGCTTTTTTCTTGCTTGTTTTTACAAGCCCAGATTCTGCTCCACATTCAAGAACACAGGCGAAGGACGACGTTAAGTAAGGGATAATGCCCGACGAGGTGTTAATGTTGTTTTTTACCGTTAAAATCGTAGCTTTTCTCAAGAAGCGGCTGAATGGACTATTTCGTTGTGACGCGTTGCCAAGGTAACCGGCTCTGGCCACAGAACCTGCAGCTGTTCCAACCTGAACCATGTAGTAGCATGTCACAATAATACACCAGATATCCATCTATTCATCTATTATCTGTACACCGCTTAAAGGCAACTATAAAATCACTCATGTTCTGTCTACTGTCTTGCTGTTGTGATAAATAAACTGTGAAATAACGGGAAAAAAATGCACTTCTGCGGTTAGGTGTGGATGAATTTTTTTGCCAAAAACGAGGTCGTGTGTACGTAAGTTTTTTTCTAGACGGAGGGGGCAGGATATTCGTTTTTACAAAAACCCGGCTACGTGTGGACAAGGCCTTAGTTGTCAAGGTTGTAAAAAGGTAAGTAGTAAAAGATCTGTAGCATGAAGAGCCATTGGATTCCATTTTTGGTAACAAAACCTAGATTCTTTAAAAAAAAATAAAAAATTTGTAGAGTAGATAATAAAAAAAAGTCTACTTTGGTGTTTTCTTGTTATGATTTATGGCATTATGACTTTGTGATCCTATGGGGTTCTCTCTACTTCTAGTTATGGTTGTGTTGTTTCCATAGAGGGGCAGGACTTTATTTTGCAGTGAAAACCATAAGTAAGAATGAGACGGGAGCATAAAAAGGTTTAAAACTGCTTGGAGTTCAGAGAGTTAATGAAAAAGGACAAACAAGTAAACTGGGTTTAGCTAAATCTATCTCACCGTGCAACTAGCACTCAGCCACTGCAATTCGTTTTACCTCTGTTTTGTAGTTAATGTGTTTTTTAGTTGTTCCTTAATTGTCAGCTCCTCTGGTATTAGTTTTTATGGTCAACAATGTGGTCTTTAAATAACCCTGAGCACTATCATGTGGACAAATACAGTTAGATTTTACTCCTGCCTGTGGTCTCGCAGTGTTAACTACCAATTAAGGCCTCGGTCAGTCAGAGAAGAACATCACTAACTGGACCACCAAGCTGTCCAGCTACATTCTCTGCTGCAGTCAGTGTGTGTCCCTGACAGCTCAGAACATCACAAGTGGATCCTTGTGCTTCACTTGCTATATATCTTTTGTCTTTTTTCTTCCCACAACAAACTCTTAGTGGATTTCTCTCCTTCAGAGACTTTCATGGACTGAGAGAGTCTCTGTGCCCCTGAGAATATAAGTTCCATTTTAGAAGTCTGAGAAATGCTGCGGCTGTTGATGCCGTTGTTTCCTGATCTAAAATGCAAAATACTTTATTCACAGTATGCAGATTTACACCAATTATACTATACAATTTTACTTTAATAAAGTTCTGATGCTGATATCATCTGTTCACTGTGACTGCACTGCTATTCAATTCAATTCAGTTTTATTTATCTAGCTCAAATTCACAACATATGTCATCTCACAGCACTTAACATAGTAAGGTAAAGACCTTATAAATTTTAAGCAGAGAGCAGAGAACCCAACAATCCAAAGTTGTCTGGGGTAGAACCAAAACCCCCCTAAAATAGGGAGGGGAAAAAAAAACTCCAACAGAACCAGGCTCAGGTAAGGCGGGCAATTGCCTCGACTGGTTGGGAGGAGAGTGGGGATGAGGGTGGAGAGGATAGCAGATGGAGAGCAAGCAATACAAACAACAAATTCAACAAATGTGTGATGTAGCCGCAGTTTATAATTTGTTATTCTTATCCGTAGTTACTCTGAGAAGCCATATCAACTCATGGATAGTGATCTGAAACCAGTTGTACTCTGAATGGCATGAATAGTAAGTGTATTCTTATAAATAAAGTTTGTCTGAGGACATCTTCTCTACCTGAGGTGACTATACACATGGATTCTGTATTACATAAAGGTTTTAAGGCTGGACTCATGTAACCAACTTCCTTCCTGTTCCAATAAAGAAAGGCATCTAAATGTCAGATTCTGGTCTTGAATCAATCCTAATGTGTAGTTCCTGCGTTTCACCTTTGCAGTACGGTGTAGCTCTGTGTGTGCTTTGGGATTCAAAAAAATGAAACTTTCCCAGGTTGAAGGCATAAATGCGGAGTCTCAAATCTCAAATTATCTTTGACAGTAACTCCCTTTATATTATCTTTATGATTCTGTTCAGTCAGATACTGCCGCTGCCGCTGTTTAACACGCAGCGGATGATGGGATCTATAATCGTCCCCCTCCTATCTAGTTGCTATCGAATAATGGCAAATAGGACGTGAATGACACAATGACAGGCAGAGCAAAGAAAACCAAACACAACCTTGTCATTCCATACGTGGCTGGATTGACTGGGGAATTCATGAGAATCTACAAACACCATCTGTTCTTTTTTCTATCTCAGAAGCACACAGAGAGAAAAGCTTGTTCACCCAAATATCCCGTTTATAGATGGATGGTAGGGGCTGCACGGTGGCTCAGTGGTTAGCACCGTCGCCTCACAGCTAGAAGATCCCCGGTTCGCGCGTTGGGACGCCTGGGATCTTTCTGTGTGGAGTTTGCATGTTCTCCCTGTGCAGCGTGGGTTCTCACCGGGTACTCCGGCTTCCTCCCACAGTCCAAAAACATGCTGAGGTTAATTAAGGATTCTAAATTGTCCGTAGGTGTGAATGAGAGTGTGCTTGGTTGTCTGTCTCTATGTGTAGCCCTGTGATGGACTGGCGACCTGTCCAGGGTGTCCCCTGCCTTCGCCCTAAGTCGGCTGGGATAGGCTCCATGATTTGAGATGGAATGACCCGAATGAGAAGATTGACTCTACCAGTAAATATGAAGCTATAGAAAGCAGCAGGTTAGCGTAGCTTAGCTTAAAGAATAGAAACTGTAGGCAACAGCTCACCTGGCTCTGTCCAAAGGTAGCAAAATCTGCCTAACAGCACCTCCAAAGCCAGTGCACCAATCCACAACAACAGCAAACTTCTGTTTTATACTTTCACACAAACAAACTAGTTCTCTTTAGAAGTGCTGGTGGGCAGATTGAGTATAAAGAGGCGGAAAGTTGAGTAAGTGTGTAAGTGGCACGTGAGTGTTATTTGGCGGTTTGATCGATGATCCTGCTGATGAAAACATTTCGCCCTCACGGACACGGACTCTGATTAAATCCAGTTTTCCTGCTGCCTGTGTGGTGACTGATGAACACGGTGTCACTGTGCCGCCACCACCCTGCTCCCCAACAGCAGAGGAAACAGTCACATCCAGGAAGGACATGGGGGCTTTGATGGGAAGCGATGATGGAGTGTGCCACGAATACCTACCAGTCATCATTACGGGAATTACACTTCATCGACAGGCTGCTCTCTGCACTAACAAATGGGGCAAACATACTTCAGAGGCCTGCACCACTGGAAGTTTCTATTGATTCGATCTCTGCTCCTCGTTTCCATTAGTGTGAAAAAGACACTGCAGGAAAGACTGCTCAGACTGGTCCGGCAGGTGTTGTGTGTTGACGTACCTGCTTCATCTACACAGTGTGACCAAACAGGTGGACTTTGTTCTTTGCTATGCTGTGGTGACTTGCAGTTTTTATGTAACCACATTTCTTACCTTTCAAACCTCCTTTCAGCTGTGTGTGAGAATGTAAATGCCACCCAGACAAGACAAAATGAAATTCTGATTGACACTGTAGTAGATAAGTAGATGATGGATCACTTGTCCTGTCTAAAAACTCAAAAATATTTTATTGGCAATCATATAAAAAGTAGGAAATTCAATATTCTACAACTTGAGCAATTTCAGCTCTAATTATTAGATGTGCAGTGATGTCCAAACGTATTTAGACAGCACTTGTCTTTTTGTTGTCAGCTCTGTGCACATCAAACAACGGCCATAATGATAAAAGTGCAAATTTGATCAATCAAATCCCAACTAAACCAGGAACTGTCACATAGTATTAAAAGCATCATCAGCCGTCAGTTCTAGTTTGAAGCAGTTTTGGCCGCACAAAATTATTTATAGGTCATACTCATTTATGTAACTGTATATGCAGCATTTTGGCTGACGTGTGATAACGGATAACTGGCAGTTGTCCATATGAGGTACTATATACTAATACAAAATTGCACATTGCATCTAGAAAAATACTAATAAAATCCTAGTTATATATAAGACGACATCTATTCATTATTTTTTGTATCTATGAGGCTGATTATCTTCTCAAGCAGTCGATTAATCACTTGGTCGATAAAAAGCGGGGCGCAAGAGAACCCAAAACCCAAGAGATACTGAGCTTATCGCCATTTAAAGCCACTCATCTTTATGTATCAAAGGTACATATATAGATTTTTTTCCCCCTTCATGCCTTAAAATGTCTTACATGTATGAAACCGTGGAAGCCTTAATTAATGTTTTTTGGTATTGACTGCTTATTACACTCATGATGTGTCTTCCACCATCTGGACATGTTACCAAGATACAAAAATCTATTTTTATTGGAGTAAAACCAAAGCACAGCATGAAATCTTTGGGATTTTTGCTGAAAAAGTCACTTAAACTATCAAAATAGATGCAGATGTATCTTTCGCCAATCCACTAATTGATTAATGTCATGTTTCAGCCAATAGTATATAAATATAATGTAGCCAGATGACTTTGCTTTTACAGTACTAATGTGTGTCTCTTCAGACGACGGTTTTTAAATGTAAAGCCACAGAAAGCTTCAGTTGTCCAATTTTCTGTCTCCCGTGTGATAAAGCACAGTGTGTGGGCAGCTTAATGCTCGACATGCAGCACAAAACTTGCTGTTGTTCAGGACATGTCCCAGTCCTTTACAGTCCTGCAGCGCAACATTAGTGTTGCATTATGAATATATGATCTCAGCCTCATAGGAGGGAGATGAGGCCACACAGTTTAACTATTAATAAGTGCATGTGGAAGCCTTTGTTGCTGCTGTTGCTGCTCTGCTCTGTCGCAGCACTTTGCACTGCAGCTCACATCTGTTATCGCGCTGAGCAGCAGGCCTCTTTTGGAGGAGCTCTGCTGGCTGTAATCTCAATGGCCTGGCAAATGGAGCTATGCTAATATTTCTGCACTCTTCCAGAAGGCGAGGGGACCGCGGCATGGTGTTGTTTATTCACGGCCACGACTTCGGCACGGTCCAGAGAAAGGACAGCGCTCACGGTTCATGACCTTATGCTCAGAACACCAGTTCAGAATATGTATGGTTCTGTCATGTCGCGCCCTCCATGCAGGCTCTTTGTGAGAGGGCTCTCCCATTTCTGTTGAGGGTGTCTGCAGTTATTATGTGTTGCTATGATGCAAAAACATCAAATATTTCAAATTATAGTTTCATTAGGAATGATTCTTTGAATTAGTGATCTCTTCTATCTATAGAATGGCTTTCTCCTGATCCTAAGTGATGTCTAATGTCTTGTTTCGTAACCGCATAATAATTTATAATCCCTTTTCCTTCCACAGATGTCCGTACCTGGCTGTCCATCTGTCTCCTGCCATCCCAGTTTTTGCTGCCGTCCTCTTCCTCTTCGTCATGGCCATGCTGCTGAGGACCAGCTTCAGTGACCCCGGGGTGCTGCCACGGGCCCTTCCAGAGGAGGCCACGTTCATCGAGATGGAAATCGGTGAGTTACAGGATTCCAGAAATATTTGTCTTTATTCTCAGTGGACGTTTGAGGACCGATATTCCCCTTTAAATCTTTATCTGTAATATGAAATATTTGTGGCTGAATTGTTATTTTCAATATTACATCTTTAGCTGTTATTTATTAAGAGTTTAGTACTGAAAAGCTCAGTTAATCTGCTGCTTGCACTGTACGGGTGTGGTTTGATCAGATTACAGCGACTGTAACGAAATAACCAGCCGTCATCAGGATGTGATTCAGATGTTGCTCAATCCTGATTGGTGAACAAAACATTTGTAACCTGTTTCCAACTGAGCCTCGCCCACAGAGAAAAACACCAATACAGAAAATAGCCTTTACATATAGAATGTCAACACTCATAGTCATAAGCAGATTGAGGAATAAGTGGTCAGGGCTTTAAATGCTAGCTTAAATGACAAGTTTTCGTTATTTTTTCCACTTCAGACAAGATTACAACTATAATGTGCTGCATTTTTATGATACATAATCGTGCATTAAATTACAATGTGAAAAGCAAAAGCTGAATCTGCTCCTTTTACTGAGCTGTGTAATGTCTCAGCTTATTCTTCAGCTGTCCAGCCTGCAGCTTTACTGTTAAGGTTCATTGTCTCCAATCTGACAGGATGGTTTTTGGTTGCAGCCGGCAGCTGTACACTGCTGGCTCACCAGCAAACAGCAGACAGACACAGTTTGCGACTAGCTGTGGAGCGTTTAGCGACTAACGAGCCTGATATTTCCCTCAGGAGTTGCTAGAAACCAAAAGCTGAGCCAAAAAGAGAGCGAGTGTATGACCTACATTTATCAGGTGAATGCAAACACGGTTCAAAATGAATCATAATGTTGCTCCATCACTGCTGGATGTGCAACTAGGCTAACAGGTTTGCTATATATGAACTTTTTAATGTGATTATCACAACTTAAGCAAATTTTGTGAAAGTTTTAGTGTCAAAAATGCTTGAAATATTTGGAATATATGGGATTTCCAGTAATATTTGAATATACAATGGTGGTGTGAATCATTATAACGTTTGTATATGTTTTTAATGATGCATCTGCAAAAAAAATATAATAAAAGAGTAAAGCTGCCTCATTAGTGTCCCTGTTTAGTCATGCACCTTTCAGTGATAACACTGAGAGCCAGTACAGATTGTTACCAGGTTTGAAGCAGCCCGTGGCCTCACCTCTCCTGGTGTGACAGTCTACTAGCTGTCCTTGAAGAGTGCAGAGCTATTCACAGTAGTGCTGATAAGGCCATTGGCTCAAATCCTTTATCTCCCTCCATTCAAATGTTAAGTCGGGACACATGGTTATTACAGATGTTACGTCATCGTCATCTGGTGTTTTGTGGACAAGCCTGTCCGTTAAAAATGACATCCAGAGACGTGGGCTGCGAATTAAGTGGAAGTAGTTCAAGTGAAACTATTTCTCAGACATAAATGTTTCAGTATATAGGTTGGCTAAGCAGCAGGCAGACAGCCTCACTGCTGCTGGTTTATTCATGTTTGTTATGCTTTATGTTGCTACAGGTTGGGTGTGCTCATCCGTGGATGTAGAGCTCAGTCTAAAGCACACTTTCATTTCATTACAAGGACTCTGTTTGTCTCATTAGCCAAAACACACTGCACACTGTATGTTAGGATTGACAAATCATTAGCAAACAAAGCTAAACAAGCCTCGTTCTCCTGTGAGTTTTTGTGTTTGCATTCTGCCACATTTCTGCAGAATCCTCTCTTACCTCCCCCCCAGCCTCCTTACCTCCCTCCCCATGTGGCTGCTCAGTGTTCTTTGTCTCTGTTGAAGATTCACTGTGTCCTTCAGCCATCACTCGTGCTCTCTCACTCCAGACAAGAGGCCTGGGTGGAGATTGGTCTGTGCTCATGACAGAGGACGGCTGTAAAAGCGAGGCTGAGGCGCTCTCTGAGAATGAGTTAGCTGGCTGCCAGCGCTGCTCTCATGATGTCTGTGACTCAGTCTGCACCCTGGATGACAATAGCTCAGTATTCTAACTGTCCAGCTTTGCACTGAATGACCCTGATGGAGAACCTGCATCTCCTGCATGTGGCCTAAATGAGCAGGTCCCATTCAGAGCTGAAACAATTAGTCATTGATTATTTAGTCAATCAACAGGAAATTAACTGACCATTGCTATAATTCATTATTAGTTTGAATAATATTAATCATTCCTTGTTTCTGGCTTCTCAGATATGATGCTTTGCTGCTTTCTATTGTCTTATGTGATAGGAAACTCACACTTTTGGTTTTTTTTGACCGTCTCTGAGAAACTGTGAGGGAGTTTCTGCAGTATTTTCAGACACTTTATGGATTAACTCAACATATTAATATGGAGGAGGGTCAAGTTAATTTTGCCTGGTGCTTTTCTGACATTTAGGCCACAGATGATCATTAATTTTTTCACATAAATCAACAATGCGTTTGAGCATGATAGCTTAAATGTTATCACAGCTCATTCTCGTTAGTTCTTGTTAGCCAAAACATTTTTTACTTTTTCTAAAAGCTGCCTTTACAAAAAAATGCTAAAATATATTGACATGAACAAATCTAGTATTTCTTTCATAATTAGTCTGTAAAATATTATTGATATAATATTGAAAAAGTCTTCATGTCCTGGCGTTGTCTCCGGGCTCAAGAGAAAAATAGAAGTCCCGGAAACAACTGTAATGAAGAAGAAGCTCATTTTCTTTCGTTTTTTCTTTTAGTTTTTAAATATTTTTTCATCTATCTAGTATAAACAGCATTTATGCCAGAAATGCAGCTTTAGTTAAAGGCACAGTTTGTGATACAGTTCACTCAACAACTGCAGGCACCAGGTTTGTTATCTGTCTGTTATTGATTTACAGGGTGTTTCATACACAAACAACATCTAACTTCTGGATGCTGCATACATTTTCTTTCCATCAGTAATGTCTGTAAGCATAAAACGGCAGATGAACATAGAAAAAGAACTATGACATCTTATTAAATTATGATCTTAGTGGTGATTGCAGGTGGTCTGAGCCAACATAATGCCTTACAAATAAAAGGTGACTTGTAAAATGTACACGTCAGTTTTTGTACAAATTAAACAGACGAGGTATGACATGTTAATCAGTGAGCTTTAGGGATGAAGATCGGTAGATTTTGACTTTGGGACAGAGCTAGGCTAGCTGCTACCCCGTGAGATTTGATAGTTGCATCCGTACGTAACATAACACTGGGTATAAAAGCAAATCAGTTTACATTCCTAAATGTGAAATTCTGCCTTTTAAATCACCTCATCCACATCCTCTCCAAGTCTCTTAGTCTCAAGAGTTTTTAAGTCCTGGTTTCTGTTACAAACGGCTTGTAGCCTATAAACCCTTTCGCTGACAGATTGTTTCTTTTCTGTATTATACTTCCTCTTTTCCTCTTTTCGTTTCATTGTTGCATTCCACGTATCAGTTCTCTGCAAATCTGCCAAAAAAGCAAGCTACTCACGATTCAAATGCTAAAATGGCTCATGTGACTCCATCATGCCAGCTTAAATAAAGCACTTAGTTTAACAACTTTCATCCCACACTTGTAGATATTATGCAGTATGTTTTTTTTTAAGTGTGAGGGTAGCTGTTTGCTGTTGCAAGTGTGGGCGTGCTAAAAGCCAGTCCAAGAGCCAGGCAGGCATGTTGATGAAGCCTCTGCAGTCTCGATGCTCTGTCCCCTCAGCCTGTTAGCGGCTGTCCCGAGGGGGAGGAGATGCTAATATGAGGAGAAGCATCCTCTTGGAATATAAAATGCTTCCAGCAGATCGAGCCTTGCCACCCGAGGGAGTGGCATCATTCCCCGTGAGTGATGACTCATTAATTCATTCTCCAGTGGTTTATCCTTAAAGCTACTAATCTTACATTGTGTACACGAGTAATGCCCAGAATTTTATGCCGTCAGAAAAAAATTAATTTCACCACATTTATTCCTTTCGGATGGTTTTGATGGAAGCTTGTAAACGAGTTGGTTTCACAGATTTATTTGTGCATAAACAGTTTAGTTTAACATACCAGAGAAGCGTCATTGAGGACTCTATAAATATGATAAATACGCAATTTAGTTAATGTAAAATTTTTCCCCTACTCATCTCTGAACACTTCCTCCAGTCCAGATAATTTGATTTCTACAAATCCTACATTCTTTATCTTAATGTGCCCCCTGCAAGTGAAATGAGGGTGCCAGCTCTATTCCATTAACTCCACATTCGCGCCGGCCCACTGCAGCATGTTAATGGTAGATTCTCCCCAGCAGTTACTCTCCTGAGAGATTCCAGCCAGCAGCCTCGTGATCAATAGCCTGCCTCTCTGGCCTCCCAGCTCCTGCAGTGTAACATAATCAGAAAAATCTGAATTGTCGAGACTAACGACTGGATGAGAATTTCATTTGGTTGCTGAGTGCTGTGCAAGAAACAAGACTCCCACGGAAAGGATGCGGCTGTGAAATACCATCATTCCAGTGTTAGCTTCAGTCCAAACAGGGTGACACTGTGCATTACAGTGCTGCAAATAAATAATATTAACAGCTCAGCAGTGATTACACATAAATCCACCTTCATCAATACTGTATCGAGCCGGTGTTGTCATTCGCTGACGTCCTCAAGGTTTAGCTGTCGGGATTTACAGCAGACATTGTTCTTGTCCTTGTCACTGAATCTCACATTGCTCACTGCCAGGTTAAGAAATACGCAGCAGGTGAAGACAACATTGTGAGCTCCTGTCCAGTCCAATGCAATCCACTGCAACAGGGATACACTATTTAGGGTCATTTATTATGTGACAGAGATTGCCACGACTGACGAGTGCTTTTTATTCCTACAGAGGCCGCCAATGGGAACGTCCCCGCGGGGCAGCGACCTCCACCTCGAATCCGCAACGTTCAGATCAACAACCAGATCGTGAAGCTCAAGTACTGCTACACCTGCAAGATCTTCCGACCACCCCGAGCATCACACTGCAGCATCTGCGACAACTGCGTCGGTGAGAAATCTCTGCTGAAGTGCTGTCAGTTGTTAAAATGTTCAAACAAAGCTTTTACAAAGTGGAAAGATGAGATGGGTTTATTTCAGATATGCAGAAATAGAAAGGTGAGTGAAGTTTGGTGAGGAAAAATAGCTCGCTGACATGATGATTATTACTGAAGCTGCAGCTTTAATTACATCTTTGCATGTCATAGTGATGATTTAAAGATCTTTAAAGCTTATAAATAAATGTTGAACCAAGCAGACGGGGTGCAAAAGTTTTAGAAAACTGAAACAAATGGACCGCAAACTTCACCAAAGCGTTTTTATTTAGAACGTGCTTTGAGTTTTGAAGGAGGTTTAAACTATGAATGTGTGTGTGTGTGTGTTGTATTGTGTAATGCAGCTGTGTCATCTCTCAGCCCTGCAGAATAACCGTGATTTGGCAGCTAATGATTGAGGAATGTGTTTGAAGGGAGCGTGGACTCATAGGCGATATGAGAGGAGACAGTGGAGGCTCAGTGAGGGAATAAGCGCTCAGTCATTGTGAACACTGGTTCATCTGTGTCCACCTGCTGTAGAAATACACACACACACACACTGGCCTAACATTACACAGCAGCATGCCTCAGTCCCTCTTAGACTGCAGTGAGATATTTTCCACCCGAACTTAACTTGTGTTTGCAGCAGTGAAAGTCTCTGAGAGAATAAAAAACAGCCAAGGCCACTGCGCTATTAAGAAAAATGTACAAATTACAGTTGAATGTACAGTTTACCTCGACAAATTGTTACAAAGGTAATTAAAGCTAGTTTTGCAGTCGAGCACATTCAATTTGAAATAAAATAACTCTGTGGTTAAAGTGCTAATTTGCCTCCAGACGTCTGAATAACTGCACATAGCAGGAATAGCAATTTGCTTTGATTATTAGGCAAGTAAAGTGCTTCCAGCTTTAATATTCAGTGAATGTCGCAGAGGTTCATTGTCCTTCTGCACACTGTGTGAAATTTAAAAATCTGAAGGAACTCTGCAGGGCAACAGAAGAGTCTACAGCCGTGCTAGCAGCTCTGTAGGGCTGTGCTTTTTGTAGCCTGAGCTTAATGTTTAATCCATTTAGGCTGCTGAAATACTTGTGGTGAGAATGCTGGCATGCTAATGTTCATTTTTACCATATTCCCCCATCTTAGTTTAGCATCTCACATTTACTAATTAGCACTTAACAGTAAAAGTGGAGACTGACGGAAAAGTCATTGCCCCCCCCAGTTTTTTACAAAGTAGAATTTCAGCCAGATGATGGTGCAAGAGCAAAACTGATGGGATCCCCAAAGTCATTAGGCTTCATCCTCTGGGGAGCACGAATGTCAGAACCAAATTACATGTTAATCCATGCAGCAGTATTTAAGTTATTCAGAACTGTGCATGTTAGCAGAAGCTATAATTCCTTTACATTCCAGTTGATATGGATGTGAACGCTGAAACTCTGGTCATTACTTCATATCAAAACCATTTGTGTTGGAATACAAACTGAGAACAACAGAAAATGTGCGGATTCTGTCCTGTAAATATAAAAAGGATCCATTCATTTTGACCTTATACCTACAAACTGCTTCCTATCTTGTGTTTCTGCCTCGATGTTTACTGTATAAATGTTGTGAAACTCTATCTGGGGAGCGCAGCGATGTCTGCTGCAGAGGAAAGTGTAAAGTAAGATGTTTACCTCCGCTGTCCGTTTGACCCTGCCCTGCTTTCATGTGGCTCTGCTGCAAATGATAGAAGACGAGAGGCAGCACTATATTTAGACTCCAAGTTTACTGAAGCTGATGCACAAAGCTGCCTTTGACTAAAAGACTGCAGCCAAAACTGGTGTATTTTTAACACTCATTTGATTTCCAAAATTGTCTGCTCTCTAAGAACGCCAGCTCTGCTACGTTTTACATATTTATAGGTCACCCTTTTCTTCTTCTTACTCGCAGACCGTTTTGATCACCACTGTCCATGGGTGGGCAACTGTGTGGGCAAGAGGAACTACCGATACTTCTACCTGTTCACCCTGTCCCTCTCCCTGCTCACCATTTATATCTTCACCTTTGACATCGTCCACGTGGTCATGCGTGAGTATACTGGAAAGACCGGTGCATCATGTTAAGAGTAACACATTTACAGCTAAAACAATGAGGAACAAACAGGAAGGATGACCTGTAACACAAGCTGCTTCTAGTCTGTGTGTAAATGCATGAATGTGTGCTGAAGCTATGACTTATTTCAGACCAGGCTTTTTCCTGGAGCATGACATGACACACAACAGCAACCGACAGCTTGACATAATTCTCTTTCATCGTCATCCTCCTGCTTCCTGGTGTAACTCGAGACATGTAGCAAGAAGGCAGAGGAATGAGAGACGAGTATTTCTTGTCAGGATTATTAGCTCTGGTCTTGCTATCTCAATTCTGTGTAACATGTAAGAACTGTGTCTTTTCAGTGGGGTCAAATCAAAAAGAGGAAGTCTGAGAAAATCCTTTCTTAACGTCTCTCCATGTGTTTCCCTTTTCACAGGCTCGGTGGATAATGGCTTTTTGAACACTTTGAAGGAAACACCTGGAACATATCCTTTTAAGCTCTGACCACACTTTAAACTTCAGGGTGTGCCATGTTCGCTGGATTTTATTGAACAAATGAGTAAAAACTTCTCCACTGAAGTTCTACTGTCCAATCATAGCTTTTCCATAACTACTGTGGACATGACAGGATGTTAAGCTCTGGCTTCCATCATTGAACCATTGAACCTATGCTGAGCTGTAGTCATACTTAGTTAGTTTGATGTTTTAAGCCTTTAAGAAGCCAGCCAACACAACAACTAAAGTGTAAGGAATGGCTTAAACAGTGTGTTCGTCTACTCTAATTTGAGTAGCAAAGTCACTGTGTAGTATTTCCACTCTATGAGAAAACCAGTCGTGGAGGCGTAAGGTTAGCAGCTCTGTCCTCCTTTCTTTATTAGATTTGAGGAAGTTTACATGCCACCAACCCCACTTAACATTAACCCAGAGAGAGAGGCATACTTTGGCATTGGTTAGTCCCATAGACTGTAAAATATGCATGTAGTGACTTAAACCAGCCTTCTTTATCATGACCAGTAGGTGGCGACTTAATGGAAGTCTGATTGTTTACAAATCTATGAGAAAATGGCCCAGCTCCTCACTTGATTTGTTACCTTACTAAACATGTTCCTAGTGAGTTTATAGTATCCGACGCTAACTCCAAGCCTCCTTCAATTAAACATGTTGTTCATTTTGTAAATTATGTTCCCATTTAGGGTGAAATGGACGATAAACAAGGATACACTTTAGGCCAGAGCTACCTTGTGATTGACAAGTCACTACCATATAAGCCCTTTCTCATCACATCTGGTTTCAATAGGCCAACCAGAGGCTTCTAAACTGTAGTCCACAAACTAATGGATGAGGTCAAGGTGGTTACATCCATCTTTTATATGCAGTCTATGGCTAGTCCTCATTTGCTAAAAGTAAAATTAAGCATCCAATCAGTGTTATTTTAGAACAAAAAACAACCTGATAATACAATTTGTTCTTATTATACTACATTGCAATACAAGAACAATGCTGTTTCTTTATTTTTAGTTTTTTACACAGATATTAAGCTGTTGAGGATGCTGGTTTTTGTATAATATTTTGTATGTTTAGTGTACTGAATCTGTAAAATCAGTGATGGAGGACACAAGATCTGCGAAGTGTGTTTGTCTACCTGTCCTGTCTGAAATCAAGGACCCATTTTACAAAATTATAAGATTCAAAGACTGACATTTTATGGATTCAAGTAAATTAGTTTTTTGTTAAGAGTTAAAAGCGTAAAGCCTCTGCCTTTATCCCTGCACTCTTCTTTGTTCTTCTGCTGATGGTCACTGGCTTTAATCATGTTGCATAACTTTGGGGTTGCCTGCTGTCCACTGTTTAATCAGCAGCTGTGAGTCAGGCGGAAAACATCTGTTGCTGTTTTCTTAACTTGAGTTTACTGTGCTGGAGGTGCTGGTGTGCTTCTTCACCCTGTGGTCAGTGGTGGGACTGACTGGCTTCCACACCTACCTGATCTCTCTCAACCAGACCACCAACGAGGATGTAAGTGAATCTCACTGCATGTTCATTTCTAACAACTTTTTGGTTATAAAACCACATAAATACAGACTAATAGTGTTGCCACATCTTACAGTTAGTTTTGTCAGGTGTGAATCACGCTGTGAGGCACAGTGCTGCACTTTGTTAGTTTGTTTAGGTGACACACTGTCTTTATAGAAAGCCTCATTTCCTCCAGCTTCTGTAACTCTGAGCTTGGTTGACTTTCAAGACGCTGCAGCAGTTGCTATTAGAAAAGGAAAGAAATTGAAACCTTTGTGTTTTTAACAAAATTAAGTAATGGATACTTTGTGAGCACAGAAAAATGGTTCTACCCATGAAACTCATCAATGCTCTGTTCTGGTCCAGCTTTCACTCTTCTCCATTCTACACATACAAACATGTCTAAATTAACCTTCAACCCACTTGAATGACCAGAGCTGATGGAAAATGGTGTTTGTTTAAACATATAAGATACACCACCTAACATACCATTTGGATTGTGCTTTAGTTATTCACATGGTTGTAAATATCAGTAGGATTTTAAATGATAAACCCATAATCATTGCTTTCACTTTGGCTCTCAATATAAATGAACCATGAGTTTTGAACACCAAGAATTCAGGCACTTTACTGTCTGTCAGTTAGAAGTTCTTCTTTGACAGTCAATAAAAACAGTTGAGTGAAAATATGATGTGAATTCTAACATCAATATTATTAAAATATTTCTACAAGTGTGAAATATTTCTCCACTTAACTGCACTCACAAAGTCTAAATTTGCCTTGGTCTTTAATAAAAAACTAAAAAGTCTCTCAATTATGAGCATTAGTTAAACCTTAAATTGGACTTTATATGCTGATGTTGGCCCAATTGATTGCACCTCAGATCCATTTACACTTACATTTTCAAGTGCCTTCTTTCCGGATAAAATGTTGATGTGAGTTAAAGGACCAGTGTGCAGCATTTCCAAGCATGTAGGAGAACCTACAGCATCTGTCATAACAAATGTAAAAGCACAGAAGACCCTCTGTAGAGCAGGTGTTTGCGTTGAGTGTAGAAGCTTGGCAGCACAACATGACAGGCTTTGTGAAAGAGGACACACTCCTGTTGTACAGTGTTGGGGTTTTTGCTTAAAAAAAGTAATGTGTTACACATTAGTTGTTACGTTTTAACAAAGTAATGCATTACTTTACTTATTTAGTTCCTGTAGAGAGTAATTCATCACACCACTTGATTTTAGTCTTATAGCTCAACTGGAAAGCATTTGGGGTGAATCTCTGTTTTTTAAAATCTGCTATATAAGTAAATACAGCTTGACTTGACATTACTTGTGCATTTCACAGCAACATCTCCTGAGAAGCATTGTCATGTAATTGCCAGTTAACAATATGATATGAAACCTTTCATGTGCCCACGTATCAGCACAAATCCCTATCCTAATAAAGAGAACATACACAATATCTTCCCTTTATACTCATTATTATAATATTGCCACAGAGGCAACAGCAAAATGAGAACTAAGCTTATATTTGTGTCTGGGGGAAGTGGAGTAGCACTGCTACACTGCCTCAGAATAAGTAGTAACTGTAAATAATGGGTAACTGTAATGTGATTACTGAATTTGGAATCAGTAATGTCCCACATAGCTGTGTTCCAGCCAAATGTAATGTGATGGCTGTATGCATTACCCTCAACACTGCCTATGTAGGTCATTCTAAGCTAACAAAAAACAATGTAGAGTTGTTTCAGGTGATAATACGCTAATTAAAACATAATTCAAATTATTATATTCCATTCTTGCTAATGGATCCCACCACATGTGATACATTGGTCCTTTAACACGCTATTGTTGACGAATCAGTTAGTGTTTCTGTTGGCTGGACTACAAGTGTACTGTTGGTGTTCCTGGGTCATATGTAAATCAGGTAACTCCTTCTACAGTGCAGAGGGCGATAATAATGCACTCAAATTTGTAGGGCTGTACCCTAATAATCGAATATTGGAATAGTCGTTCACTGCGGTGGTATTCGAATAGTAAATTTACCATTCAACTATTCGCTCGCTGAATCGAGTTAGAAACTCTGAAATGTTTCTTGGGTGCATTTACACTTTGTTTTTGGCAATGCAATCAAGTGTAAATGGGGAAGGAACGGCGACCTTCATATTCAGGCACTGCTGATTGGTGCTCATCTGTGTTTTTACCATCATTTCACCAGTCCAAGCTTGAGATGTGAATAATAGTTCAGTCTTGAGAGAACTAGACAGACCGCTTGTGAGGAACCATAAATGTCACCTTAGAGCAAAGTCTGACCGCACTGATCAATGACAGAGATAAAAAGGTGGAGAAAATCCTCCTAAATGACTTTTTATTCTACATATTCAAGAGTTTAGATGAACACATTTGTTTAAGGCTTGTGTTAGTTTTAGTTGAAGTCAAAGTTAGGCCCATAATGAAGATTTAAGAACATGTCTGTAAATAATGTGACCATGCAGGCTGGCTTCACGTGGTTGGAAAGATAAACATACATCACCGCGGAGTAAACACTACAATTTCTAAGACCAGAGAGCCGTTTCCTTGACAACGGCACCGCCTCGTTCAGCACTGAAGGACAGAGGGCTGGTAAACTGTAGCTTGTTAAACAAGGTTATTATATTGTAAACCAAAGGAAAGCAAATACGGAAAGTGTTGTGAACTTCAATAAAAAGAAGCTGGAGACCTCAAGGCAGAACAACAAACACAGACTGTATGTTACATGTCTTTATATCAGCTCTTACACGAAGCAGCATTCTCCAACCTATCTGCCTATTTTTTTTTAATGCAGTCCAACCACACCAACACCAACACTGTGCAGCAGGAGCAGTTTTATTCTGTTCCGTCTGAACCATACAACAAATCGTCTGGTGAATGTGCTGAATACTAAAAGCAGCACTTGGATTCCTCCTCTTTGCTCACCAGCAGACTGATGTCATTTAATGGTCTAAAAATACGTATGAATAGCCGCTATTCTTCATAAAAGTGGTGACAGAACTGAGCTTAAATAAGAACAAAACAGAGCTGCTGGTTTCTGCCTCTTGAGTTGCCGGCCACATTTAGAAGAAGCTTCTGAGGCTAAATGAGGAGAAAAGTATTGATTGCTGGAGCACTGAGTCATTATTCAGTCACCACACACTGAAACAGACACACACTCACACTCGGCCTGATGTAAAGCAGATGATAAGTGGTGGAGATGCAGGTGGATGAATCCACACAGGGAGTAATTTGTGCTCCTTCTGTGTATGTATATACTGGTGTTAACGGCGTGCATACTTTATTGGAGGCTTTGTTAGCCCAGATCTGACTGCAGAGGCTCTGATGAGAAGCAGCAGCAGCAGTGGTGGTGGTGGGAGGTTCTAGATGGCTGAAAGCAAGAGAGTGCACTCATACTTTGTTGTAATGATTAATTTATAATTCTCCTTTTTTTCTTTCCTGTGGGATGGCTGGCCTAATTTTTTTTCTTCATTTAATCAGTAATGAAGCTCTGCAATGTGCACCTACAGTGTAATGTTTGCTCCAGGAGTTGAAACAATGGCTGTCAGCCCGGCCGCTTCAATATCTGTGATTGGCCTAATAATAGATGCATCGATACCTGCAGGGGCCTGGCAAGCTGCCAGAAATACTGCTGTGACAGAGAGAAGAGGGGGAGGTGGAGGAGAGAGAGAGAGAGGAAGATAGAGATGGTGGAATAAGGGCGAACAGTGGAAGGCACCTTGAGTGTTATAGCTGCCCCGGTCTCCCATAGGATGACACATGCTCTGTCAACTGCGTCGCACACACATTTACTGAGACATGCAGACACACGGAGGAATGCAGTAGTGAGGCGCCTTATGTCCAGGCTGTTGACCTACATCTATAGCGCCTGAAATAAAGCCTTTTTACTGTCTTGAAGGAGGGTCAGTGAGTGCAAACTGTGCTGTGATAGTAGATAGAAGTCATTCTGTTAATCTGTCTTTCATTCTAGTTTATCTTCTTCTGCATCTTTTTTTGGTAAATAAAGATATTATATAACCTGTATTTTTTTTTACAGTAAAACTTAAATCAATCTAACCCTTAGGACATTATGAGTAATTTCTGTGATTTCCATATTAATGGTAATATTGCAAAAAGTCAATAAAATGGAAATTCTGCAATAACCTCAGCTGCTTTGCTAAACCTCTGAACCTCAAGTAGTTTCTGTGCGTTTTCACATTTTTACTGATATTTTTAATTCAGTTCAATTCAATTTTATTTATATAGCGCATATTTAGAACATATGTCATCACATAGGGCTTAACATCCTAAGGAAGAACAGAAAACAGAAAACCCAACAATCCAAAGTTGCTTTTGGATTCACTATGAGTGGGAAGGAACCAAAAAAAAACCCCCTAGGATAGGAAGGGGTAAAAAAAAGCATCCGACAGAACCAGGCTCAGGGAAGGCGGCCACCTGCCTGAGCCTGGGTTGGGTTGGTTGGGTTGGGAGTGGGGATGAGGGGGTAGGTGTTAGCAGGAGAGGTTGGGGTGGGGCAGCAGGTGGTGAGGCCAGCGGCTGCAGATCAGGGACGTGTAGCTCCAGATCCAGATTTATAAACCACTTTTTACTGCAATATAAAGGTCTGCACTTCTATGGTAACAGCAAAACCATGGCTAGAAGGGGGCGCCCCGATAGCCTAATGGTTATGTCGTGTGACCCACATGCAGAGACGTAGCGGCTGATGCGGGTTCAAGTCCAACCTCGGGCATTTACCGCATGTCCTTCCCCACTCTCTCCTGTTTCTGACTCTATCCACTGTCCTATCGAATAAAGGCAAAAAGCCAAAAATAAATCTTAAAAAAAAAAAAAAAAACATGGCTAGAAGTAGAGAGAACTTTAGTGTCTTTTGTGCAGTATGACAAAGACCATGAATCATAAAAAAAAGAAAAAACTAAAGTTCAATTGCTTTGATTATCCATTTTGCAAAAACTTAAAAAAAAACCATCATGCACAACATTTTTCCAACTGCCCCCAGGTCAATACTGGATGAAAAAAGGTGACTCTACATACTGTGCATATTTTTCTCATACCTGCTCTGTACAAACACATCCTGCAGTCCAGCTGAAAATTCTCTGAATATTTGTGGTTTGACTGTTGGTTGAGTTACTAGGGGCTTCTTGGTTGCGTAGAGGAGCTTTTTTTTTTTTTACAGAATCTGATTACTGCAAACTATTTACTTTTTAAATTAGACATGTACAATGAAGTGATTTTAATTAAATATATACATTTTAGCTAAGATTTGGTTAAGTGTCCCAATAGAATGGCACTTAACAGATGATTACTTTAAGGACTGCTGGAAAGTTGTAAATCTGACTATTCTATTGTTTTTATAGTTTCTGATAAATGTAATTTTACCAAATCTTTTAAAAAAAAAGTCTTTCAAACCTGCCAGTGGATTTCGAGGATCAGAGGGATAAAGCAGTGACCCTTTATCGCCAAGTTTTAACAACCACAGAACGCAATAGAAAAAAGGATTGTCACCGTAAGGGTCCTTTAAATCATGTTTAGTTTCCTTGATATAAATGATTAAGTTGGATTTGCTTCCCTACAAAGAGCTCTGTGCTTTACTGTCTTTGTATTCTAATATTTTGAAGGAGATTATATGTATTTGTTGGTATATTTTTGCCTTTATTTGATGGTTGAAAGTGAAGAAGCAGACAATGTATGGAGCCAAAGAGCAAGGTCTGTAGGTCCTTGGCTACAATCAAACCAGGGGCGGTGCAGTCACGTGGCCCTGTAATCAATCAGACATCATGGCTTTCCAGTCTTTTATGGGAATATTAACTGTAAATCATGTTTAAACCTAAAGAATATGCAGAGGAGGTGACGCATCTGCAGGTATTTCTTTTTCGCTGCATACAGGCCATGCATCCATCTCCACCAACGAGGTAGAGCAGCCTGTATGTAGCTTGAGAGCCTAACGTGAAAGAAAAACAATTCATAAGTCCACTCACTGCTGCAAAGCTCACTGCTGAACTGAATGTTGTCAAAATCACATCATATATGAACACACACATAAAAGTATCCTACCAAACAACAACCAAAGGTAACTCAAGACGCAATAAACCAAGAACAGCAGTCATCCAAACTCTGCCATACAGTAGAGCTAAGTTGTGTTTTTATGCGTCCCTGTTAGGTGGAGAAGCTGCTTTTTTTGTTTCATTTGGAAGATGCTCTAAAAATATCTTTTTTTTGGGTGTGTGTGTGTTTTTAAATTGTACTTACAGGAGAAACATATAACACAGATAAGAGCATCAACTCATCTCTAGGCTTCCAAAAATACCAAATACTCCAAACTGAATTTTGAGGAAATTTGTGTAAAATTGTACACAAGACGTGGCATATTTGCATTTGATGTACCGTAATTGTCCAATTATCAGAAGGATACAGTATATACTATAAACTCGATGAGGATTAAGGAGATTTTTCCAACCTTAAATCTTCTTAAAAGGAAACAGAAGTAAAACCGAATGTTCAGGGTTGAAACTGTCCTCCTGTCTCCTCCTTTTCTACAGTGCAAAAAGACTTTACTGCGAGGGGAATCCTTCGTATGAATTCTCAGATTTTTCAATGAATTATTAAAGTGGCTTTTTCTCTGGTTGCTCTGCCCATTCGTACCCGTTGGCACACAGAGTTCCCATTAAACCAGGAATCATTAAATCCTGACAAGATAGATTTTAGTGGGTCAACCCCAAGCCTGTGGGTATAACATCTAAAAATGGAACTCTGCTTTTGAATAAGGTATAAGCTTGGGGGAAAATCTTCATGAAAGAGCGACATTGTAGGCAAGTCAGGATGTGTTTGATGTGGGGTTTTTGGGGAAGGTTTGCTGCTCCATTGATGGCTGTTGTCATTTATGTTGTTTTGCCCAGATTAAAGGATCCTGGTCGGGAAAGAACAGAGTCCAGAACCCTTACAGCCACAAGAACATCATCAAAAACTGCTGTGAGGTTCTGTGTGGGCCGGCGTACCCGAGGTAAAGTAGCTCTGGTTAATCGATTAGTCTTCAGTCTTTTCTTCCTTGTTTTTTGTGTGTTAAGTTTTATGTCTTCGGCTTTTCTTCCTGCTCAGTGAGTTCTGTGTCAGTGCCTGTGACGGATTAGACTTTTAGATTTGTCCCTCTCCGTCGTCTCGTTCTATTGAGTAACGAGCAGGATGCAGTTAGTGACTGATTGCCTCGTCTTCCCCTCCAGTGTCTTGGACAGAAGAGGACTGATGCATGAGGATTTGCATGTTTCTACAACCTGTCCTGCTCCCCCCTCCTCCAGCAACCCAACGCCACAAACCACGGTGAGCACAAACACTGTATCCTCCTCATTCACACACACTGACTCTAAAGTGGATCAAGGTTGCGAACACAGAATAATGAATACAGAGCAGACATAAAACAGAGTTGTAAACAGTTGTATAGAGTGACTGAAGACTGAAAAAAGGCCCATTTCATGCATCTCCACATACAGTAGTTGCCTGTATCCATTTTTAATTGTCCAACTAGATTAAATTGCTTTTCTAGGGAGCATTAACATCTACATCATTTGTGCTCAAAGGCAAAGAAATATTTGCACAATACAGTTCCTCAGTGCTGCTAACAATAATGCTGACATTGCAAGTACTCAGTGTCATATTATTAAGATTACCATAGCAGTAATATGAATCTTAAAGAGCACATATTATGAATATGTATGGATTTCTAATTTTATTTTTAGGGTCTATTATAATATGTTTGCATGTTTTAACCCTCTGAAACCCCTAAGCAGTTTCTAATGTTTTTTTTTTTTTGTACTCCTGTGATAATTTACTCACTGTGGGGAACAGCACAACCATTTCTACAAGCAGAGAGAACTGAGAAATTATTAGTTTTTTTGTGCCATTAATCATAAAAAAGAAGAAACAAAAGCTGAATATCTAACCTATAATCAACATGTACAACATTTTTCCAAATGCTCTCAGGTATTACTAATACTGCAAAAAAGTGGTTACTGTACTTACTATAGATATTTTAATACTTACATTTTTAAAATGTATTTCCACACTTGTCTCCTGTCTGCTCTGTGTAAACATAGCCTTCTTGTGACTGTTGGTTGCAGCTGGTTTAGTCATGACACAAAGGAATTTATTATTTTTTTACAGTTAATTTTTGCAAAACTTTAAATGAGACATGTAGAATAAGGATTTTTTTATGTCATGATTATAAGCTTAGGTTTGGTTCACAAAAAAGGACGGAAAGAACGTCACAGATAATAGTTCAAGGACCGACAGAAAGTTCAAAATCCATCAATTCCTTTTTGTTCGTTTGTTTTCTGGCTCTGGTAAATGGTATCATTTTGGCAGTGTTTTTTTTTTTAAACCTTCCGGCTGGTTTTCTGATTAAAATGGTTAATGTTCTAAAACATTGTATTTTATATAGCCAGCTCTGATTGGTCAGTAACCTTGGTTTAATACTCCAAACCCCAGATCTCTGCCTTTAGCTGTAGCAGAAGCAGCTCTAATGAGAAAATAATAACCAAGTTATTTTTTGTTTGAAGACCAAA
>OMNN01027384.1:0-11462 GCA_900302755.1 Chromis chromis
ATCTGGACTTGGTTGAGTAGCTCCAAGACGTTCCACCTTCATCCAAGAGGCTTCATCAGTTCTAAACTGACTGGTTGGGAGTTCCAGGTTTTAGACTCTCCAGGATCCATTAACACTATTGAAGCTCCAGTCTGCTGGGTGAGTGTTGCCCCTCCCTCAATATGGGAGTCCTTATGTCCTTCCCTCTCACAATGGGGTTTGTTAGGTCCCATGGTGGCCAGGTGTGATGGAGCCAGTGAGGGTTGTTGGGTTCTTCCACATAGGTTTTTATTTGATCATCTGAGGTTGTGCATCACAGGTTACCACAGTAGTGATGGGAATTCCGGCTCACTTAAAAGAGTCTTCAGTAGTGTACTGTCACGTTGTATTGCACACTACCCGAAGCAGGTTCTTCTAGTTTCTACTCATAAATACACCTTAAATAAATGTCAACTCAACCCCAGTGGCAGGTAGCCATAAACCCTGCTACACTCCACACTCATGGTGCTGACAACATCAATAACCCTTAACTCCCATAATGCATTGCAGCAAAGCAGTCCCAAACTTGCTAACGCCTCTTAACTCTTAAAATGGAAAAGCTCACATTGATTGAAACGTAAAGCAATGCCCAGTTAATATCACTACAAAACGATGCTGTTCGTTTTCTTTTGTAAGCGTATTGTAGCATCACAGAGCCAGTCACAGGACTGAACTGTCGTGCTGCAATGCACCATGGGAGTTCAGGGTTATGAATGTTTTTGGTACCGTGAGTGAGAAGGGTAGCGGGGTTGATGGATACCTGCCGTTGATCAGTGAACAGGCTGAGTTAAACACGCCCCTCGCTAAAACATACGTATCGCTGACGGAGGGGGGCGCCAGACTAAATCTGGCCTACGTCGCCACCTTGGGTAGAGCCGTCTCTGGGCTTGAAGACAAAAACAGAGAGAGCCGGCTCCCATCGTTCACTTCAAAGAGCCGGCTCTAAGAGCGAACGACACATCACTATACCACAGTGGTTGTCAACTGGTGGGTCGGGACTCAAAAGTGGGTCGCGAAGCCATTTTTAGAGGGTCGCAGAAGCATGACCCCCCCCAAAAAAAGTATTTTATTCTAAAGGACGTGTTTCTTCTGACAGTTTGCTTTCAATAGCAGGATATTTAGTGGTGGTGACACCAGTAGTTGTCCACTATTAACCTCTAGATGAGGCTCTGCCAGCTTAGTGGAGACATTTATGCTAAAACGTTTCAAAAATAAACCAACATGTGCTCATAATCTGTCAGAATGGGACAGAATATGACCAGAACTTGGCTAAAGTGTCCAAATATACCAAGATGAGCAAAAAATAAGTCGAATGTTTCCCAAGATGTATCAAAATGCGTTGAGACTACACCCAGATAAACCTTCATTTGTTAACAGGAACAGCAAACTTCAAAAATTTGGGTCGCAACCATTGTAATAGTAGACATTTTGTGTAAACACATTTTAAAAAAACTTAATATCTGTCTATCAGTGAAAGTATTTACAAATGTAGACTCTTTCTGATACTCATTGAGTTGACATAATTCCACAAGCCCATGACAACATCCTCCTCCAACAGCGTTTCACATTTCTGTCTTTAAACACATGTGCACTGCATGCTGAGGGAACATCTGAAACCCACTACCTTTCATTACCAACACGTTGCGTCACAGCCCCGTTTTCTAATGGGGATCATTGGCTTCACTGCTTCACTTCTGCTGCAAGTGTTTATTCTGGGGGCATTTTGAACAGTGGCAGAGGAAAAACTTTAAACGGTTTCATGTGTGTATGCGTCTGTATGCAATGTGTGTGTGTGTGTTTGCAGCTGGGTGTGCCTGACATGAAGAAACAGTAGGGCCCCTGTTTCTTCTGGGTTTGGCCCAACAACAGTTAAGTTCTGGACGTCACATTCGCCTCAGTGCCTAGCAGGACACACTGGAGCTATTCTTAGGGTACCGGTGACATAATGGACCATCTGAGACAGGCACCCACCCTCCCTACGTATCGCACAACGGGCACTGAGAACACGCTCAGCATCCAAACCGTGGCATAGGCAGGCTTGCAGCTGCAGTTCTAGAGCATATGAGGGCATGTTGCGGCATGTTGTGTTAGAAGTACAGTCGATTTGGTGATCCAATCAAGAGACCCATTCATTGAGTAGATTGCCCACTTGATTGGTAACGACTGCCGGGGACAAAGCATGCCAGACAGAACAACAGGGGAGGAGTGCTGGATACTTTACTTTTAATCACTTTAAAACATCCATTGTTTACAAGAGGAATTCTGGAGTCAGCCATGCTTTGACATGTATTCATTTTGGTAGCCATGCTAGCAGGGTGGCTCCAGGACCTGGAGTTTCAGTCAGTCAGTTGATTTGTCTGCAGTTAACAATTGCCATGAAAGTTAGTACAGATATAAATAAGTGAACTTAGGGTCGGTGCAAGTCTGCCCTTTGAGGCTTTCTGTTTCCACTGAGGAGTAGGATACAACGGTTTCAACCGCAACGTTAATTCCAGTCCCGAAACAATGACAAAGAGTAGTTACTGGACTTAACTCCAGTTCTAATGGACAAAGGAGGGCATGTTATGGTAGCCAATGTGGTGAATATCAAGTTGTTGATGAGAATATCAGAGAGAAGAAAGATACTACTTGACAAGGACATTAAGAGGGCAGACAAATGGCGCTTGATGTTCTCTCTGAGTTGAATCAATCAGCATTTGGTCTCTTTCTGAGTTAAATCAATCACAGCAGTCCTTCAGGGTCACTCATAAGTACCTACCCCAGAGGCCCTGAAGATGTTCTAAAGTTGTCAGTTTCTGCTTTGGGAATATACACAAAGGTTCAAGCCTGAAACAGCCTTTAAGTTCCTGCAGTGAAAACAGCTTATAGGTTCCCAAACAACACATCCTATTGACTTTGATGGCTCCTTCTTCTTAGTTGCACCAGAACTGATATTTTCAGTAGTTTTTTAGTGATGAGCCTCAACTACAATTGGATTCCACTGACTTTGACAGTCAATGTTACCAAGAGAATTAAGTGTAATAAATATCACTTTGACCTGTGGTGACCTAATCTGGCATTCCCATCAGCCTCAGCTCTATTTGAGCTGCTTTTATTGTCGGCTTTTCTATGTTTTTTACAGCGATATATAACATAGCCAGTACCTCCACCCTCTGACGACACGATGCCACCTGGTTTATTTGCTACAAAGCAGTTAATGGAAACAAGCCTAAACTGCATTTTCATGACATTTCTAAAGTTTGCTTTAAATTTGCTTGACATTTATATGGAAAGCTATTTTGAGCATGTTCTCATAGCATTAGCAAAGTAGCAATGTGACATCACATGGCCACTATTCTCGGCAGGAGACACATGTAAATTATGAATATTTAATGTCAATCCAGTAGCCAAAGTGTTCTTTTAGATTTCACAACCACACCTAACCACACCAGCGGGCCTGGCGGCGACAGACACACCCAGTTGTTCAAAAACTAATTGGCAGCTATTAATTCAAATGCCCTGTACTGTAACTGAAACCAACAAATTAGCAACCCTCTTAGGAGGCAATTACAAACCATTGTGAGGTAACAAAGGCAATCTCTGACCACAGAAAGCAGGGTGAAAGAAAATGGGCAGTGCAAGAGAGTACGTTGCATCAGTTCATAACAAAAGAGCCCCTTGAATGTAAAACCGCTCCTTGAATGGTCAAAGTCAACACAGTTCACAGCAGAGGAACAAGACAGGCGAGTAACAGAGAAAGGGGAAAAAAAACACTTGTTGATGAGATTAAGTTTCAATTCACACTATAAATAGACAATAAATGACCCAAACCGGATGGCTATTCTAACTCCAGTGAGCCTAAAGCTCTTGGTTTCCTGAGTCATATAGAACAAACTGTGAGAACAGGGTCGTGGCCCATGATATCTTGAAAACAGGGATGTAACACTTCTAATGTAGGAAGCAGGGCAAACAGAGAATTTAGGAAGTAAAATTCCACTATACATCCATTCATGGTACACGTGTTTTATAACAAGTTCTCGTTTTGTAAGGGCTCTAAATCAAATGTTGTTTGCATTTACTGATGTGTATATGCAGTACTTAGACTTGTCAACAGTGAAGGCAACATTCCATTTGATAACTCTGAGTTCTGTGGAAGCAAAAAGCATTTTACAATCTGTTCCTTCTGTCACAAACACAACCAGTACTTTACAAAGAATGCTGTGAACCTTTACCTTCATATGATAAGTGTCTGATCAGAGGTACTGATCACCACTACAACCGGTTCAGGCTGTAATATCTCACCAGCTTTTAGAATGACTGACATCTATGTCAATCTAACATCACTGTGGTTTACATGGTTTATCCAGAGGATAAAGCATACTGATGTTGACTCTCCTTTTACTCCAGTATTAGCAGCAGTTTTTAGGATTCTTGGTTTCAAGTTATATTCCTCAACAACTGCTAAACGGATTTCCACAAAATTCAGTTTAGACATATATGGATCTTTAAGGATGAACTATAATCACTTTGTGACCTCTTGAGTTTCTATCTAGCACCAACGTCAGGTAATGTTTTAATTTGGACAGGTACCAAATACCCACAAAACTAATGAATCTCAGCGGTTGTGGCCCAGGTGGAATGTTGGGTCATCCATGTTGAGCGCTTGATCTCCAAATTTCACTCCTCTTGACTTTAGCTTTTCTAGTTTTGTCAACACTTAGCTATCTAGCTAGTTGATCATCCTTCAGTCTGAAGGAGCAGTCTGAAAAGAACCACTGGAGACATCCTATTGGGTAATATTGGATAATCCTGTTTTAAAACCTGCATTGGTCAGATACTGCTGTAGTGTTAACAGTTGCCTGAGGCCAGTGTTATACTTTCCACAAGTACGTCAAGTCAGCTTTGATATCTGCCAAAGTACGCACTGACTCCTCCATGGGTGCTGAGTGCAGCCCAAAATGTTGTTTCTGTGCAGTAACTACACTACAGACCCTGTCCAGTCCACACCAGCCTTTGCCTATACAGCTTCACAGAGCCAGCATCATGACTGTAAGATAAGATAAGATAAGATAAGCCTTTATTAATCCCACACTGGGGAAATTTGCTTGTCAGACGCTTGTTAGAACACCTACTGAACAAATCAATAGCAGAAAACTATGAGGAAGAACTGTTTACAGAAGTCATTTTGGTAGTAGGAAACATGGTTACTGATATTTTAGGGTGTATTTTAATCTTAATATGCCTCCTTGAATTATTATTAGTCTTTATTTTATTATTAGAAAGTTGTTTAAGATGTTACTCAGGCTGTTTCTAGGACTAAATCTTTTATATGAACTTAATAGCAATATTATTCTAGATTTTATACTCTCATTTCAGTTTGATTCTGATTCTGAAACATGTTGACCAGAAAGTCTATATGAGTATCATTTGACCTTGAATGCTACTGACACCTTTACACTATGTTTTAGTGGGGTGTTCACCTGTACGGGAAGTGGGACGAGGTGTGGAGATATGAAAACAGGAATGGTAGGTGTAGATTTATGGTTGGCCCTGCTCTGTTATCAAATATTTGCTACAAGAGAGAACATGATAGGAGCAGTGTTTTTTCTGTCCATGTTTGCTGTGGCAAGTGTCCTGTATGGCAAGTTTGTTAATGTGTCATCCAGATCAGGTTTGACTGAGACTGAAACCTTGTTTGGGGTTCAGTGGAAACAACAGCTTGTGTTATAAGAAATGCTAAATATAAATCTGGATGTTGGTAAAGTGAGTGTGAACAAGCGCTCACAGTTAATTTGCATACGATCATGTGTTTGATATAATCATGTAACAATAGGAGCTCCTCCAGGGAAAGTGATCTGATTTAATCATGAGATGAGTTAATCCAAGTCTCTATTCATTCCCTGGTCACACCTTCCTGAACAAGTATAACAGGCCTTTGGTTTCATAGAAGGAAATGGCTCAGTTTCTCAAAAGAAAAGTTGTCGGGGGGGTTTCTTTGTACCTAGTGGCCTCAAAGTCGGGTTTTCCTGTTATTTATCAAATTCAAAGGAATTCCAGCTGAGGAAATGATTTAAGACAGAGAAAGCGATAACTTGGGTGGTTTCAGCATCCAATCATTTGGAAACTCAAAATGACACAATTTCAAAGTGTGAGGAGTAAGACATCCCTGCTGGGGTTGTATAGCCACTTAAAAACCTACTTAATCTCACACACATCCTATGTCCTTGGCTGCGGCCCAAGCTTTGATGCCTCATTACAGTAAGACTCTAAGGGAGAGGCGATTTCCTCAGGATGTTGCTACAGTAGCTTATGTGATTCTGTGTGTTTGGAGTTAAGATACACTACGTGCATATCACAAGCTGCAGGTTTTTGTGGAAGGGCAGGATCTTTGTGGAGCTGGTGTGCATTCCTTTGCTTGTTTACTGTTTATGGTAGTGTGAAAATAGTACAGTATTTGCTCAGTAAACACAGCAGAGACAATAGATGATCACAGAAAATTCCCAAACTCAAATATAACAGTTTAACCTGGATTTCATAATCATTTTAAATGAATTCTCCATTTTTTTCTTATTTTTCTCATTATTTCCTTGTGTTTTTGTCTCAACAACTGTATGATGCATTTCCAATATATTCAAATATCTGCAAAACTAATAACATTTACATCAGCTGAAATCTGTAACTCAATAGAAATTTTCTTTTTTATTTTACAGATTTCTCTCCTTATTTTGAAATACATTTAAATATCAATAAAATTACAAAATTAAAAAATAGACTGTGAATTTCAATGTCTAATGTAAAATAACATTAAAACCCTTTAACTGTGAATAACCACGTCATTTCTTTCTTTCTTTTTTTTTCTTTTTTTTTTTTTACATAAAAGTGCTGTTATTCACATATTTATTGTAATTTCACAATTATTTCAATTTTATTGAATAGATGAAACTGTTCAATTCAAGTTTAATACTTTAATTATCACACTGAAATTAAATACGAGTGACAACTAACAGAAAAATAAGTACTGATTCTATAATTGTATGGAGATTTGTTTGTTTAATCATAGATTAATTAAGACTAGAAAATGTATTTTAATTATGCAAAATTACTCTAAATGTATGATTTAACGTGACATCTACTTTCAAATGGTACTTTTATTTATATTTTTTATTCCTTTACAACATGCTGATGTACGCCTTGATTCGTGAACTGTTACACAGTGTAGAGCCCTGTCATAAAACCTTATGAAGACTTAAACAAGATTACACTGAAAAATACCTTGCCACAATTCCACTTCCTTGCATCTTACTTGTTTTTTGTTGTTGCATGTTATTGCTGTAATCTTTGTAAAATGTGAAAATTTAATTTACAAAAACACGTGTTTAAAAAAATATGCAAAATTACAGTTTTTAGGAAGTTATTCATTTCTCTTATTTTAAGTCATTTTTACCACCCCAGCTGCCACAATTTTATAGTTTTTTTTACAGTTAGTTTTATTTACTGTGTAACATCCAAGTTGTAATTTTTCCAATAGCTAAGTCATACAGTGTATCTGAGTTGGTGCCTAAATAATTCAGAAGCAGAGCCGGTCCTACCCAATGTGGCGCCCTAGGGTAGATTTTATATGGCGCCCCCCCTCCATTGGTCATCTACATACGCTTACAAAAGAAATCCAATAGCATTGTTTTGTAGTAATATTAATTGGGCATTGCTTTACATTTGAATCAATGTGAGCTTTTCCATTTTAAGAGTTAATAGTAATAACTAGTTTTTATATAATTATATTGAAGGTGAATTTTTTCTCGATTTTGTGGCGCCCCCTGGAGGCCATGGCACCCTTAGCATTTGCCTATATTGCCTCATGGGCCAGCTGGCTCTGGTCATAAGTCAATGAAAATCAAACCCAGATGCCTCATTTCCACTAAAGCTAGCTGTTTCAATGGAATTAAACCTACATTAAACCACAGTAGCATCATCTTAAACATTCCCAAGTGTCAAAATGGGATTCTTCTGTATCTTTACCATCTGTGATTGTGGAACTGCTACCATTTCCGCAAATGTTTGCATGCTAACACACTCAACCAAAATGGTGAAAACGATAACCATTATTGCTAAACACCAGCATGTTAATCTCTTAATTATATACTGTAAATAAAAGATGGATGTAGTCTCCTGATCAAAAAAGTGAAACCAATGCTAAAGTGCCTGGAAGCTGCATTCTTTCTAACAGCCAGCAGGAGGCGATTGTTCTGGTTGCAAAAAGAGGTTAGATAGTATAGAAGTCTATGAGAAACCTGGCACTACTTGTCACTGACTTTGTTACCTCAGTAAACATTTTCCTAACAGGTTTAGGGTCTCAGACGTTACTTTCCATTCTCATTCAATGCAAAATCATGTTCATTTTGTACATTAGTGTCCCGTTAGTGACTCCACATTGGCTACATCCTACTATTACATACAGTCTATGTTCCCAAAATGAACATGTTAGCATGCTAATGTTTAGCTCAAAGCACCACTGTGCCTAAGTGCAGCCTCATATATCTGCAAGAATGGTTTTGAACTTTTGAATGTCTTATTTCTATTTAGGGATTTTTTTAGCGTAGTTTCGCTGTTTGGAAAAGTCTGACTCCAGTTTTATTTGCTGTTAGCTTCTGATATCAGCAACAACAAACAAACTTGAATGAATGTCGAAAGTCCATGTTTTAAAATTTAATAAGGTCTATATCAAATATAATTTGTGGGCGTCTGTGGAACAGGTGGTAGAGCGGGTTGTCCACTGATCGTAAGGTTGGCGTTTCGATCCCCGGCCCCTCCACATGCTGAAGTGTCCTTGGGCAAGACACTGAACCCCAAGTTGCTCCCAATGGCAGTGGCCTTGCATGGAAGTCTCACGCCATTGGTGTGTGAATGTGTGTGTGAATGGGTGAATGAGAAACACATTGCAAAGCGCCTTGAGTACCACTAAGGTAGGAAGGTGCTATATAAGTGCAGACCATTTACCATTTACCAAATAGTGCTTATATGTGTGCAAATATGCACGACAGCCCAACATCTGAACAGTCGCCCCAAGGCTATAGGAAATACGCTTTCAAACATTTCAAAAGCAATGTGTTTACAGTAGCAACAGGTGAACACGTAAGTCCCTGTTGTCTGTAAACCTTGCTGACCTCACATACAACCTGCCTTTAGGGCTCCAAGTGTGACAGTAAATGTACCATCATGCAGTGCACACACCTGGAATCAGAAAGGGAAGCTGGCAGATTTAAAGCGGTGTTATCGGTGGAATAGAAATACGAGGCCTATAAATAACACTTTTTTCTTTGAGTAGTGCCCTAATTTGATGTGTTGCCAGTAGCTTCCAAAAAGTCCACAAGTGTTTAACTGGAACTGCACCACAATGATTAACTGCTTTCTTTTCTTTACAGGAAAGCTAGTTGTCTATTTATCGTTTCCTGAAAATGTACCTGCAGTGCCATTGTTTAATTTTCCACCGAACGTCCCACTCGGCCAGTGTCCCTTGGTGAGCAAGTGGCCAAGTGTCCTGAACTAAACAGGAATCACATGATTCAGACTGTCTGAGGGAAGGCTGTGCGACAAAAAAAACAGAAAACAAAAAGCATCATCTGCCTGCTGACTGCTCCAACACACAACCGTCTGCTGATGTCCTAATAAGGCATTTTAATGGCCCCGTGTGAGACATAAGGAATGACAGGGTGTCTGCTTTTTTCTCAACTAGTTATCTTTACATGAGGGTTGCGTCAGTCTGCTGATGAGCTAATTTCCTTTTTTTTCCCTCCCTCTGTCAGTCTGAACAAACTGGAGTGGGTTAAGTATAACATGAGCAGGCCAGACAGGAGGAAGGGCTTGTCTGGGGGAATTCCTTAAATCGGTAGACTTATACAATGACATCCATGAACTGATAAAGCTTTCTCGATACAGAGGAGACTATTACTGTCATTTTTGCAACCCTATACCAAATCCTGCAACATCCTAGAAGAAATAGAACATGAGCCTTTTTAGACTCCCTGTGGCTCCCCAGAGTCAGCTATTCACGATAAGCATAATAAAAGCTGCCACTTGAGTAGCTCTTCAATCACAATCATTTCCCCGCACTGTGCTTTGCTTTGTATTCATGAACAGAAACACAGGTACTAATTATGGAGAGTGGTTGTTTTGAAAGTACAATAATGTCCATAAATGGAATTTATGCAGCATGAAGGAGGCTGGGAGGAAGGTTTCTGCTGTGGTCTGACTGTATTTCAGTCCTCTCCACGGCCTTATTGAGAGGGAGGGCCTCATTTAGCTCTTTTTTGAAAACTGATAAATGTGGTGTTGACTACTTTGTTGTGGAAATGCTCTAGAGCTCAGGGACCAATCAGAATGTAGACTAAACAGGAAGAGGAGGGGTCTTCCTGTTGGGGCCTGAAGGAGCTGCTGTTATTTGTGACTTTACTGGATCTATAGAGCAGTGTTCTGAGACACACAGTCTGAGAAACAATAGTTTGACTAAATCAAAAGCAATCAAGGTCAAACTGATCTGTAAAAAGAAGTTACAGTTGGAGTTAGATGAGAAGATCAAACTACTCCCATATCGGTCCGTTAACTCTCTGAATCTCGGGGCTTTTTTAAAATTTTTGCTTTGATCACATTATCAATCTACCCTTTATTGATCCCCTTGGAGAAACTCCTTCTCTGCATTGACTCATCCTATTCCAAGTTAACCTTAACTATACATACTAGGAGCAGTGGGCTGCCACGGTGCAGCGCCCGGGGAGCAGTCAGGGGTTAAGGGCTTTGCACAGTGGTGGTGACTGGGTCGCTCTCACTTCTCAACCTCTTGGCAGTCCGGGGACTCGAACCGGCGACCCACCGGTTACAAGTTCGCTTTACACGAGGCAACCACTGCTCCCTACTTACTCACTGTGGGCTCATTTAGCACTGCAATATAAGGTCTTGTAACTCTATGGAAACAGCAAAACAATGGCTGTGAGTAGAAAGGATATAACATTTTAATTTTTGCAGTTTTACAGAGTTATACTGCCATAAATTATAAAAAAGATTTCACACTGCTCTGCACATCAACGCTCGAGAGATTGACTGAGCATGTTTTATCCTCTCATTTCTTTCATTGGTTTCACCACTTGTCTCCTCTCTGCTCTGTGTAAACACAGTCACACATTTTTGTCATGTGACTGTTAGTCACAGTTGAGTCAGACATGGCTTCTCAGTTAAGCTGAGGAATTCAGTATTATTTGTTTTTGTTTATGTTTGGCAAATTAGGCATTAAGCATGTAGAGTAAAATGATTTGGATGAAAATCACGGTTTTAGATCGGATTCATTTTCCAGAAGAAATCGCATTAAAAAATGTGATTCCTCAGATCTACATCCAATTTAGATCGCCTCATCTCTACGCTACACACACACACACACACACGCACACACACACACACACTTCAGACCTATTAATTAG
>OMNN01027386.1:0-10665 GCA_900302755.1 Chromis chromis
CATTATTTGTGCATAGTGTGGTAGTGCTGGTTAGCTATTACAATAGGTTAAACACATTATGAAAAGTAACATAATTACAACATTGTTTGTCATAAGAAAGTGCTTATTTCAGAAAGGCATAATTGAAACACATAAGTTAGATTTGTGGTTGAATGTGGGTGAAACTGTAAACTGCTTAAATGCCAAATTCAGAAAGCAGGATAGAGTTGCTATTGGCCTCCATGCAGTTGAGTCTCCAGTAATAATCAACCATTTTTCTAGCAGAACATGCACTGTAATTTCACACAAACAATTTAAAAGCAAAAAAGTTAGCTGGTGGCATTAATGTAGCAAGGTTTTTACATTATAGTCAGCACGTTTTAGCATGTTAAGTTAAGGCATGTTAATATCCGCAGTTGTTGTGTATTGTAGATGAGTGTCTTGTGTGGTAAAACAATCTGTGTTCTTCTGCACAAACTTGCTGACCTACAACAGCCCAAACCTTGAGGGTGTTTCAACAGTAGGAACCATCATTGTAGAACCTCGTTCAGGACTGTTTTCACGGGGAGAACAAAGCACCTTCTCCAGTCTAGATACAGTACCTCTGAGAAGACAACAAAAACTGTGGTGCAGGTCTTGAGGGTGACTGGTTCAATTCAGAGATTACAAGGAGTGTCATTTTTTCTGCCGTCTTCAACGTCACCATGAACAATGTAAAATTCACTGCACAGACCAACATAACAAACCCTCCATTGTTCTAATTCCTACATGCTCATAGAACTAAAGCGACATCCGTTATGTAGGACCATTTGTCGTTGTTTGGCACACTTGGAGTTGACGTTGCAGTTGAAGCTGTTGGATCCTACACTGCAGTGGAAACTGAGAGGCTGAAAGGGCTGATTAGGAGGCGGTCCATGCAAAAGTTTGTGCTCCTCAAGCCCTGTGTTCCTGCAGTGTAAAGCTGCCTAATGTTAACAACCCATGTCTATAGCAGGAGAATTTTTTGCAGTAGGGTGGAGCTGGACTTTTGTTTCTTTATGTCACTACTTATTATGAAAACAACAGTCAGTATTTGTATTAAAATTATGTACAGAGTAAATATATAAATATGTCGATGATGAGAAGAAACTCCTCGGTAATCGAAACAAGCTAAATCCAAATACAAGCCTGATTACTGAGCATATTTAAGTCAAGCAATGTCTGTAGAAGAAGTTAAATAGAGACTGAAGAGTAAGCAACAAATAAAGACCATGCATTATTTCACTGGAGACTGTTTCATCATCTAAAACGAAGATGAAATCTTTAGTTTCGTGACCTGCCTAGTAATGTTGTGTTTTGTTTGAGGACTCTGCAGCAGAGGAAAATTTGTGTCAAGAAAACTAACAGTTTACAGGCAAAGAGCAGACCACTAAAGAATCAAATCTTCATCTGTATTCCATAGAACAACTAAAGAGCAAAGGACAGAGTGAAGGTAGATGAATTTAAAGCGGATAAGACGCCAGCGTAAACAGAAGACAAAGAGATGTGGCCACAGAGGGCTAAGCCAGAGGGAAAAGAGGACAAGGAGGAGGAGGAAGTCAAAGGTGAGGACAAGAACTAGAATTGTCAAATAATGAGGTATGAAGGACAAAAACAAGGTTTTCCAAGAAGTTTCTCTGGACGAGGAAGACATAAGGCATGCAAGATGTCACACAGGCTCTGTACTGAATTAAGAGAATTGGTGAACCAACTTAAACAATTTGCTTTATTTGGCAACACACAATTGAATTGCGTTTATTAAATTAAGTTAACAAGTTATATTGATGCCAGTGGTTTAACTTAGATGAACAAGAATCAGTGGATTCCTCGTAAAAGAGCATTGCTGCAACTTCATTTTAACTCTACTTAAGTATTTGCTTCACCCAAATGTAAAGTGTAAAACATTTATCTCACTAAACTTAGCGTTCTTTAATTTTATTTACTCTGTAATCCTACTACAAGAAAACAGCAGAAGAGTTGCAGAAGAAAATTTTGAAAAAAAGGTGGATGGCAGATACACAGTGCTAAAGAAGTAGTCAACCTAATTTTCACACTTTTGCCAGAATTAAAATATCAGTTTAAAGTGACAAAGTGTAACTTCAAGTTGATAGAATCCACAAAGGTAGACTGTCATCACTAAAGCAGAAAGATTAATGAGATTCATTTGAAACAATGCTTTACTTCAACAATAACACTTTTACAAAAACACTTTCACAGTGCAACAGTCACACAAGACAAAGAAAATAAAGCAGCGATGGAAAACAAGAACTAGACAATGAGTTGGAGGAAAAGAGAGATTAGATCTGAAAACTGAACAAAAGGGAATGATGGCTACAAGTATGAGAGACTGAGCCTCTCAGGCCCCGTCCACAAGAAGACGAGCCCAGGCCTAAACGCACAAATAGTTAATCAAACTCGTGTATCCTCCACACGAAGCTGGTGTTTTGGGGGTCTGAAAACAATCATTTCTGAAACTAGGTCCCAGAGTGGAAAGATTTGAAAACGGTGGTTCCGCGGCTCCATAGTTACGCTGTATCCGATCTTTTTCTGACATGCTTGCGTCATAGCTCCACCTCTCGATAAATGTGCATGCGTCAAACTCAGAAAATGACTACAACAATGGCGCCGTACAGTGTTGCGTGTGTACTGCTGAAGCTAGTCACCCTGTTATCGCTATTACAGCAAAATATACTTCTTCTGCATTGTCACCGTGTTCACCAAACAAATATGGAAAGCACAATACGACACTTCATTTAGGCCCGCCGCCAGTTTCCGCTTGTTTCCGTTACGCCGTCACAGCGCCACCAACAGGCCTGGCATGTGTTTTACATCATTTTCAGGCGTATCAAGTGAATTCGTGTGGACGGACACATATACTGAAACAGCTCCGTCTTTACGAAGAACGTTTTGGAAACTATAAGCGTTTTGGCTTCGTGTGGACGGGGCCTCAGATGGCTGTCTTGTGAACCTGAGAAGAAAGACATGAAAGGACCAGGAGGAGGAGGAGGAAAGGGGCAGAAAATGAGGAAGGAGGAAGAAAAAGAAAAGTAACAGAAAGGAGGGGGGTGATTGAAAGAATAAGAGAAAAAAGGCAGAGAAACAAGTGCTGCCCTCCAGAGAGCAGCATGCTGAAGGTCAGCATCTGCAGAGAATAATGGGCCCTACTTTAGAGGAGCGCGCACACACACATGTACACGCGCACACACACACTCGTCTCAATGAAACTAAACACCTTTCAGGGGCTCCTATCTGTCTTTGTCAATAAAGTTCTGTCAAGTATGATTAATCCACCAGTACATCATGCATGAATTACATACTAGCGTAGGAAACTAACATGATTACATTCCCCCGTGTATGTAAGTGTTTGTGCACACAGATTTGGAAATATGCCATGTGTGTGACTATGAATGTGTGATGGTGCATAATTCAAAGTACTCAATATCAGAGAACACAGTTGAAGTGTTAAGAGAAAAAAAAAAGAGACAGACAGGGAATGAGAAGAAATGACTGCTGGAGGATAAAAAGCAAATGACAGACTACGGTAATACAGTAAGTACTTAAAGTGAAAAGTATGAGAAAAAGCGACTGCAAGAAAGTGGAAACAGGAGAGAGGATCAAATTAGAGCACAAAAAAGTTTTAAAAAAAAAGATGTCTGAGAGAAGAAAAAGAAACAGCACTGAAATGAGATGGGAAAAGGACAGAGGAGAAACCCATTAGAGGAAAATGAGAGGAACTGAGGGATGAGGGCCTTCCAGATGGTAGGAGACTGTTGCCTCGGAAACACGGAGAGGGCAGAACAATGGGGATTTGGAGTGGTGTTTCGCATCCCATCATAATACGGCCATGCCATTTGGAAACAGAGCGACAAAGCTGCAGCCAAAAATGACAGAGGCTGACAATTTACTGCAGGCAAATCCTCCAAAAAACATAAAAATTCGGATCAACAAGTCCAATGTAAGACCGGCTGATGGATCGATAAATTAAGGTTCATGCTCTGTACTAGCCAACTATGGGAGCAAATGTCCTTCAGATCTTTTGTTCCTATTCCTATTTTTCCATTGCATTCTCTCTCTTACCTTACCTGTTACACATCAGCACAATGCCACCCGTAATGATGTCTGCACAAAGCATCTTGAAATTGTCTTCAGATGTGTGAGACAACTTAATACTTTTCAGAAAGGAAAGAAATAAAAAGTTGAGGTCTCAAGTATCGCAGTTATATATTTTTTGCATGTCACACTACTATATTAAAGAAATTCCATGACAAACTATTACCATATTCCAACTTAGCTTTTATCTACTATAAATAAATCTGCCCTGGAGGACTGAATAACATCTTCAAGTAAAGAAATGTTCATTAATGTCTCAACAGCTTTGCAAAATGTGAGGTTTTTGTCAAGGACTATTAATACGTGTCACTTTTGGCCGCCCTGAAATGCACCTCGACTAACTATATATGTTCACACGCTTTAATATCAGAGGAAAATCACAACCTTGTCCCAGGGAGAACCTAGAATATAGAAAACGATATCATCAAATTAAGCCATACGTCAAGTTAAATGGTGCAAACCGAATCACTAGCCATATAAACTTTTTGAAATTTACCTGTGTAACAGCCATAAAGACAGATTGATCACATTGGCAGTGAACTGGCTGAGCCTTGTAAGTACCTGAATGGGTAATGCCCATCTATACTATCTGAAATTACTCAACCTAAAGATGACATTTAGTTATGGCGCGATCATACATAGCGGACTTATATGCAGTATAGTGGGTGACTTCCTGAAACATAATGAAATCCATTACTGATAACACCACATCCCATTGAAAAACCTTCATTATTTCACATCTTGAGCCAATAAGGTCCCTCTCAGCAAGATGTAATAGTTTCAGGCTGGGGACATTTTTTGCTCTGTGCAGGACCGCAGGATACAAATTGCTGACAAAATTACGACCCCTCAAAAGCCACTAATTTGGTACATGATGAGGAGTTTTGAAATAGCAGTTGTAACAGGGAGCTGGAGGATTTTAGAAACCCCAGCACAGACAGAAGAAGTCATTTGATTCATATGAATGCATTTGAGGGAGTAGAAAAAAACAGGAGACGCATGCACAACATACAATACATTAACAGTTGTGGTTTGCACTGTATAACCTCATCACTTATTAACAGTTAAAAATGGGAGCAAAGCTTAACGGCAACTTCAAAAGTGAATGTAGAATGCTGCGGGCGAAATGTGAACATCTATGCACCAACTCAACCTCTACAGTCTCTCTGTGTTATTTTACTGTCAACCTCCTGCTTGTTGCAGTAATATGATCTGCTTCCTGTTTCGACCAATTCATAAATCATCACTATTTGTGGTGCCTTCCACCTTTTCGTTTTATCAAAGAATTTGATACGAGCTCAAATTGTGCTCACACTCGTAACGTTGCCTGTCGTAGTTTATGTAATTGCGAACAAGAACTTTGCATGCATGCATGAACACATGTAATTATCATTTAAGTATCCGATATAACTTTGAAACTGGAGAATTTCTCTTGCAGCACAGGGACGACAGATGGTCATTAGACTGTTGCCAGATGTTAACATTTCACAGCTGCAACTGTTGAAATGTATGAAGCCCAGTCCATCTTCTTGTTCTTAAGACAGAAGTAAATAACAATGCGTAATAATGCCTTAATGTATTTCCCACATGTTGATGATTGATGAACTGCTGCAGAGGACAGGCAAACTACTGTTTACCCTGAGAAAACACTAATACAAAATAGAATGGCAGATGTGATGTCATTGTTCAAATAGTCAAATCCTCATAATCATAATAATGTAATGTATCCACTGTTCCTACGCTTGAGTTTACATAACTTCTAACTGACCACACGATCAAGTTTCATCATGTTGAGAATATTATCAGCTAAACAAATATAGCAAAGTACTATTCAACGAAACTAGAAGTCAAAGATTGTAAAAGAATATGGCATTAAGCAATATGGGTGAACAAAAACAAACAGTTTGTGATCTGAATGATTCCATTTACTTTCTTGTGCCAAGCAAATGAAGCCGCATTCGAAACATCTATTCTGAGGAAAGGTTGCAGTGAAGGCAGAGGTTGTACTCATCTAATATAGGCTACTCCATGAAAGGGTAGCTCAGCAAGCTTTCATCTGCTGCAGGCATTGTGGGTACAGCATAAGTTGTCCAAGTTCAACAGGCTGCCTTTGTAATGTTTGTTTTTTAACGCATCACAAATAAGAAATCTTCAGAAGAGTGAATAATGAATGAAAAGATGTGTTCCTGCCTTTCCATCTTTACTGTTTAAGTCCCACTCTGGTCGATGCCTCAACCCCTAAAAACTCATCTATGTGTATCAAAGTTACATTTTAAGAAGTTTTTTTCCATTAAAAAAAAAACCTTTATGCCTTTAAACTACTGCTTCTTCAAGAATGTGTAGCTCTGTGAAGTCCCCGCCTCTCTCTCCACCCACTCGTCCACATTTGCTGAAGCTCAAGCACACCAGCTCACCTACAAATCAGCTCCAACACTGTTAAACTCCTTTAGGCTACACAATAGAAAGTTGAATATTAGTATTGGAGTAATTCAGCCATAAATGTTTGAACCAAAAGCCGATTCTGAACAAGGATATAATATGAAGCTCCACTCTGTAAATTCACAGGATTGGCTCCTCAGGTTTGTCACATTTGAAACCCACTCATTCTGCATCTGTGTTTTTGAGACTGCCATCGGTACACTGCAGTTTATGATGGAAATACTCAGTCATTGGTGTTGACTGCTTTTTTTTTGCTCATAATAGTTTCAAGCTGGTGACAATTTTATTCTGTTCAGTACCACAGGATACAAATTGCTGACAAAATTACGACCCCTCTAAAGCCACTAATTTAGTACATGCTGAGGAGTTATGAAGCAGTAATTGTAACAGGGAGATGGAAGATAGCAGAAACCCCAGCACAGACACAAGAATGGTCATTTGATTCATATGAAAGGACTTCTGGGGAGGAATACATATGTATTCTGAATACTGAAGTAATTCAGGTAACCATGTTCAAACTGATATCTGAAGAATAATAATGATAAGGAGTGTGCGTGCGAGTTGACAGGATTGGTTCCTTAGGTTTGCGATGTATGAATCATGGAAGTCTGAATGTTTTGAGACTGTCATCAGTACACTGCAGTTTCAAGGTGGTGTTGATTTCTTATTTATCTCATGACTGTCACTCATGATGCGTCTTTCAGCATATAAAGAAACCCATATGGATATGGTAAGAAAGTTCATTTTTACTGGAAGGGGTCTTTAATAGTTAGGAGGTAAAAATAATTAAATTCACCTTGCTGGCAACTTTGACGATGGAAGGTTCTCTTGCGTGTTATTCAGTGCATGAGCTGGCATGAATCAATTGCTGCATCTAATAATGCTGGGCTTACACCTAACGATTTTCACAGTCTCAGACTAAGAACTGAAAGTCAGAAGGAAATTTTTGGAATTTTACTGGAGTCGCAGCGCGCTCCCGTCATCTCGATCGTATAGTATAAGGTAGTAATTCCAGCAGTTTTAGAAAAGTCTTTTCCTAGTCTTGGCCTTACGACAATATCAAACGTGTTTGATATTATCGCAAGTCTTTCAGTCTTTGCGGTGCCGTGACACAACCAACAACCAATTGATGAGCTCTAACAAAACCGAAAACAGGAAACTTTGCATTTTTGCATTTAGGAACGGGAAACACCGGCGAAAAGTTGAAGGTCCCGAACAACATGGACCGTTCAGAAAGAGGAGCGGATGGTGGAGCTGTGGCCAGCCCAGTCTGTTTTGACTAAATGTTAATACAACTTTGACCATTCCATTTGTTTTTACTGGCTCTCTTGCATGACACATGCTATAATAATGACTATGGGTTTCAACTGCATGATGTAAACTGCAAATAACCACTTTTCTCTCCAAGGAAATTGCATGAGCATTGTTCTGGTGCACTCGGGCAATACAACACCTATGTATGTAGTGAAAAAGTTTTTATCTCAGTTGCTAAGTATGTAAGATAAACTTCACTTATCAGGATGTTATTATGCCGCCATGCAAAATGTGTGCACATTTCACAATTTGTAGCAGCTCTTTCACAACCTTCACTCCACATGGGCACAGTATCACTTAACATCAGTTCAACTCCAGCATGCCTCCAAACCTGTTAAACATTTACCGGCGGGGACCTGAAAGAAAGATTTCCTCCCTCGCCCCGGGGTTCATACATATGAAAGCATATCATACTCTTGTCATGCCCACCTGCTGCTTCTGCAACACATTATAGGTTGTAACCCAACATTTTAGAGTCCACGATCGAGATCAAAGCTTTGACCAACGAGTGAACACATCAGAAATACTACAAGTCAGGAACAAGACAGGGTCACGAGAGAAAAAAAAGAGAGGAGGAGGGTAGGCAGGGTCTTTCTTTGGATCCCCTGCATGGCTGACAAATAAGCGGAGAGTCGATGAGTCCAGAGAAACACAGAAAAACAACTGGACAATGGGGTGGATTGTGCAGCAGTTGTAAAGTGGTCTGGGAAACTCTCAGGCCTGGTTGGGAGGTCTTCTCAAGAGAGATGGAGGGAGGGAGAGACAGAAAGAGAAGCGAGAGACATTCCCATTTTACTTCCCTCCTCGGCTCAGTGAAATGATATTCAACAATGTCCTTTTCACCCCAAGTTCATAGAAAACGAAAATGAGAAGTGGAGGGGCAGAGGGGAAAAAAAGATGCCAAGCAAATCGGCAAAAAGTGGAGGGAACTAAATGAGGAAACTCAACTAAGAGAAGCTTATAGAGACAGAGCACAAGACACAGTACAACATCTGCTTTCTAATTACTAATCATCTAATTATCATTATAATGAGGAAGTGACAGCCTCCCCAGGAACCTGCACAACATTTCTGATTGGCTCTTTTAATCTAATAAGAGCAATAATGAGGACAAATTGGAAAGGGTGTTTGACTAATCCAATTGAGTCGAGGCTTGAACAACCGAACGCTGTTTTCAATCAAAGTTGACTAGTTTAGTTTTATGGGCCATAAAAGTCACATGATCAACAATGAGCTCTTAAATTTAATTTATCCTTTATTATAAAAAGCAGTCATGAGTAGAGATAGAGACGAATGAAAAAAAAGAATACCACCAAACATTAAAAAATACAGCATTATCATCATTATAGCATTATCATGTAAACCAATTTCATCTCTTTCTTTCTTTCTTGAGTATCCATATTTTTGTCACAAGCTAATATTTTTAACAGTTAAGATGAGCTTTATGCAAAATATGTCAACTTCCGATGTTGCTTATTTCAGATTTTTTTCTTTTTTTTGCTTTGCATTTTACCATAAAGAATAATTTAAGAAGAAAACATGCTTGTCTACTTGCGTCTCTCTCTCTCTGTATGTTTGTTTATCTGAGACAGAGAGGGAAGGAATGTGTAAATGGGTCAGTAATGGCGCACACATGGTGAGGGCGCAACCTGCTAATGTTGACCATACACAAACTCTGATAGCCATCCACTGACCTCAGGATGACCGAAACACACACATACACACATACACACATGCACACGCAGGTGCAAACACACTCATACACATAAAGGGTATTCATGCATACAGCATAAATTGCTGAAGTAGTTTCAAACAGATGTACATTTATTCTGAAACATTAACTCAAAATTAGAGGGTTGTTACTTACTATGGAACCAAAACTTTACAGGTTTTATTCCAACCAGCAATGATTTCTGAATTCCATACACCTCTTTATTTCATGTGTACCTGCGTTCATACCTAATCATTAAAAGAGTGCAGCTTTATCACATCTTTGCACTTCACCCAAATCCATCGGCAGTTTTAAAAGGCATATTGTGGGCGCCCCAATAGCCTAACGGTTATGTTGCGTGACCCACGTGCAGAGGCGTAGCAGCTGTGCCGGGTTCGATTCCGACCTCGGCCATTTGCCGCATGTCCTCCCCCACTCTCTCCCGTTTCCGACTCTATTCACTGTCCTATCTAATAAAGGCGTAAAAAGGCCAAAAATAAATGTAAAAAAGGCATTTTGTGGACCGCTGTTTAGCTCACTGAGTTAAGGCGATAACACATGGGTTCAGTCTCTTAGCAGCGGTCATGAGTTCGAGTCTGGCTTAAGACCATTTGCTGCATGTCGCTCTCTTGTCTCCCCCACTTTCACTCTGTCTCTCTATCAATAAACAGAAAACTCTCCCCCCAAGAAAAAAAAAAAGGCATATTGTATTTACAAAATCACCCAAATTACACCAGTCATCATAGCCAGAAACTGTAAAAATACAAAGAATCGCAGGATTTTGAATTTTTCAATTGGCATGAACTACTCATTAGTGAGGTGCTGTTTGGTTGGAAAACTTAACCGAATCTATGCTTAAAATTGTTGTATTTCATTAAAAACACATGTCTAATTAAAATAATAGTAATGTGCAGTTTGCTCTAATAAGACTCTGTTAAAAACAAGAATTCCGGTGCTACGTGGTGTAGCCAACAGTTACATGACACAAATTCTGCTTTTCAGCTGAACTGCAGGATGTGCTTACACAGATAGATAGATGTATGGAAGCAAATTAAAAATGTTGGTAGGATTTTTTTTTTTCAAGCATTGCAAAAA
>OMNN01027387.1:0-12424 GCA_900302755.1 Chromis chromis
CTTTTGTAATGATGTCCAGAACAGACAGCCAATAATGCTCCAGGCATTTACATGTCCAAAACATATGCATAAGAGTTCCTGATTCAGCTTTACACCTAGGGCAGTGTTCCGGGTAGCTACTACTTATCTTATGAAGGCGTTCAGGTGTATAATAAACTCTGTGTATAAGGTTGAATTGTAATAGTTTGTGTCGACTGTTGTAGGAAAATGATTGAGAGTGACCACATATCAAATTCCAATCTGCATCTTCAAAGTCCTCACCAATATCCATTTCCCATTTAACCCTTGCACTAAGAGCTTTGTTTTCAATTAGTGACATGAGCTTCTTATAAGCATAGGACAGAAAACCCTTAGGATAGTGTTTTTCTCGTATCATAGAGTCTATCTGAAAATCTTCCAGAGGGACAAGTTTTCCTCCCTGCTGCACTCTGATATAGTCCCTGACTTGCAAAAACTTAAAAAAGTGATTTGAAGGAAGGCTGTAGGAGGATTTTAGTTGTTCAAAGGACTTCAGAAGATCTCGCTCAAATAGGTGTCCAAACGTACATATGCCTCTGCTATACCAGTCCTTTGTAATTACGTCTCTCAATGACTCAGGTAGAGCAGGATTAAAATGGAATGGGGTAGCTCCATATATCTTGCGGACACTTTGAAACTTTATTCTGGTATCGTGCCATATTTTAGCTGTATGTTTTATTATTGGGTTTGTCACAGTTTTCAGACTATGGTAAAAGGGAATAAATGGAATACTTGACAGCTCTTCAGTAGCGTGGGATTGTTCAATTTGTTTCCATGCTGGAGGGTGTTCAGAGTTTTTGACCCAAGACCAGATAGCTTTGGATTGGGCAGCCATAAAGTATAACTGAAAATCAGGTAGGTTAAGCCCTCCCTGATCAGCAGGACGACAGAGAGTTTTAAGCTTAACTCTTGGAGCCTTCCCATTCCACAGAAATCTAGAAATCCGGCTGTCCAATTTTTTAAAGAAGGCTTTTGGGATTGGTGTTGGGAGTGCCTGAAATAGGTACAGAAATTTGGGTAGGACATTCATTTTTATACTGTTCACTCGCCCAATTAGGGAAAGAGGTAAGGACTTCCACCTTTCCAGGTCCATTTCTACTTTCTTAAGCAGGGGGTCATAATTGAGAGGGAAGACACGGTCTAATTGGTTGGGTATCTGCACTCCCAAATAACAAATCTTATGGGGTTCCCAGCGGAATAGGATGTTACCTCTTGGTAGTTGTTGGGCAGCTGTATTAAGGGGTAATATCATACTTTTATTTAAGTTTATTTTATAGCCAGAGACACAGCCATAATCCTCTAACACAGTACTGAGGGCAGGAAGTGATGATGCTGCATCAGACAGGTACAGCAAAATATCATCTGCGTAAAGAGAGATTACATGCTTTTCCTGCCCAACCACAACGCCCTTTATAGTGGGATGTGCTCTTATGGCAATTGCGAGGGGCTCAATAGCCAGAGAAAAAAGCAGTGGGGACAAGGGACAGCCCTGACGTGTACCCCGTGACAAGGGGAAAAGAGATATCTTTAGTATTAAGTAGTACTAAGTATTAGTCTGAATCATTGCTGATGGGTTAAGGTAGAGTATCTGAATCATTTCCATTAAATTTGGACCGAAGTTCATTTTTTTCAAGACCGCGAAAAGGAAAGGCCACTCAAGGCGATCAAAGGCCTTTTCAGCATCTAATGAGAGGGCGACTACAGGGGAGTTGATGTCTTTAGCACAGTGAATTATATTTAGAAATCTACGAATGTTGTCGGAGGAAAAGCGATTTTTAATGAAACCGGTCTGGTCCTTATTTATGAGATCAGGCAATACATTTTCCAATCTAGAGGCTATAACCTTAGTGAATATCTTATATTCAGATGAGAGGAGAGAAATAGGTCTATAGGAACCGCACAATTTTGGGTCCTTGCCTGGCTTTGGCAAGACTATGACCAGAGCCTGTTCTAGTGTTTTAGGTAGCTGGTTAATCTCAATTGCATGTCTAAACATGCCCATCAGCGGTGTAATAAGATCAGGCGCAAAAGCCTTATAGAAGTCCATGGGGAAGCCATCTGGCCCTGGTGATTTCCCACCCGAAAGCTTCCCTATTGCATTCAGAACTTCCTGAGTAGTGATCTCTGCCTCCAGATGGTCCCGTGTATCCTCAGCCACTCCCGGAACAGCAATTCCCTCCAAAAAGTTAACAATTTTACAACTGTCCACATCCTGAGAGGAGTATAAATTCACATAGAAGTCCCTAAAGGCCTCATTAATTAGCTTAGGTTCATGGACTATAGTGACACCTGTCTTGGTCTTAATTGAGGGGATACACCTTGAACTCTCCTCTTTTCGGATCTGCCAGGCTAGCAATTTTCCACATTTGTCCCCGTGTTCGTAATATTGTCGTCTAGTTCTGGCCATAGCGTTTTCAACCACGCGTGTTGTAAGTATGTCATACTCCGTCTTTTTGTTATTTAGTGTGTTAAAGGTCTCCTCGTTTCGATTCTGAAAATGTTCCCTCTCAAGAATCTTAATCTCCGATTCAAGCGTCTTGGTTTTCAACAGATGCTGCTTCTTTTTCCATGATGCATAGCTTATAGTTTCACCTCGCAAGTAAGCCTTTAAAGATTCCCACACAATGGATGGTGAGGCAGTCCCATTATTAGTGCTGAGAAACCAGCCAATATTATTCTTGATTCGTCTGATATAGTCTGTGTCATTGAGTAAATGTGTTGGAAAACGCCATAGTTTTAGGCTTCTTGAGGTGTTCTTATGAGCTATATGAATCATAAGAGGAGCATGGTCTGAGTGAGTCATAGCTAGGTATTCACAGGAATCTACAAGGTGAATTCTTTCACTATGAATAAGAAAAACATCAATTCTGGAATAACTATTATGAGCATGCGAATAGAATGAGTACTCATGTTGCGTTTTATGCAATTCCCTCCAAATATCTACCAGTTTGAGGTCAACCATTTCTCTTTTAAGTGTCTTGGCTGCTTGGGTTAAAGTTTTGGGGTTAGAGGATGAACGATCCTTTTCCGGGTCCAGAACCAGGTTCAAGTCCCCACCTATGACAAGTTCATTTGAGGGACATGTAATCATGAGAAACATTTTTTGGAAGAATTGAGGGCAATCATAATTGGGACCATAAGCATTAATCAATGTAATAGGTTCACCCACTATAGAGCCATTAAGTATCAGGAATCTGCCATCTTTGTCCTTCTCAATGTTATCTATGTGCAAGGGGACATTTTTTCCGATCAGAGTGGCAACTCCCCTCGAATGAGATGAGTAGGAAGCATAAAATACCTGTCCTTGCCATTGTCGAGTTAGTTTGGCGTGTTCCCGGTCCGTCAAGTGAGTCTCCTGCAAAAGAGCTATATCTATTTTATGATTTTTCAGGAAGTTAAGTACCTTTTTACGCTAGATAGAACATTGATGCCATTCGTATTCCACGTCAAATACCTAAGAGCTGCATTTGTCATCTACCCTTACTGTGTATCTGATGTGGGGTAATAATACAGAAAAAAAACAGTCAAATCTGACCACAGCAGCCTCTGAATAAGTCCTCACCATATCTTGTACCACAATACAAGTAAAGAATTGTGCAGACCTTGCCATAGCATAGTAGTGGGAAACAACAACAACAAAAAAATAGATAAATACAGTTAAAAGAAAAAACGAGTGAGAAGAAAATAAAAAACAGAGAGAACAACAACAACAAATAAACCCTGTAGTGAGTATAACCCCAAATCTTTTCTACGCGATAATAGGCTATTCTATTATCCTATCTTGTGAAATCAAACAACCCTGTGCTAAAATAGGGAACATTTACAACCCTTTGTTAGTGGAAACAAACTCAGGCAGTAACAACGGTCTTATGAAAAAACTTTGAACCAGACCGAACCGTGCCAGAAAGATTAATGTTAATATTCGAGACAGACAGTCTTAAACATTAGAAGTAGAAACCTGCAGAACAGATGTCCACATAGCGGAGGTGCGTCCGTCAGACTCAGCATTTGAAATCTCCGAGCACACGTGAAGTAGTCAGATTTGTGCGTATGCGCAGCTGGCCCTCTGCTCAGGTGAGCGGTCCCAGGAGACCCGTTATTTGTTTACAGTCTGTGGGCAGCTGATACATTTCAAGTTATTATATAGACAGCGACTACTTACATTAAACTTGCCAAACACCGATAGAAGTCGACAGCCACGTAGTCAAACCAGCACGTCCGGATGGTGATTCTTCAGGTAGTTTTCCGCGGACTGCGGGCAGCTGAAGGTGCGTCTCCCCTCCGGGAGGTCTAGGCTCAGGTTCGTCGGATGCAGCAGTCGGAAGGATATGTTCTTGTCGTGGAGTTTCTTTTTGAGCGGAACAAACGCTTTCCTCTTCTTATAAAGCGCTGTGGACATGTCTCGAAATATCATAATTTTGGAATTGCCGTAGAGAAGTGACCCCTTCTTCCGCGCTGCATCGAGGATCTTCACCGTGTCTGAGAAGCGAAGTAGCCGGATCACAATGGCCCGCGGTAGGCCGCCTTCCCCTGGGCGTCGCTGGAGCGTACGGTGAGCACGTTCGATTTCAATATGGTGGTCGTCCTCCAAGCCCACCACTTTAGGAAGCCAATTTTGTAGGAAAACAATTGGGTCCTTCCCTTCTACTCCCTCTGGGAAGCCCACGAGTCTCAGATTCTGTCTCCTTGCACGGTTCTCCTGGTCATCCAATTTATCTTTTAAGCTTGTTATCTCCTCCTCGACAGATTTCTTGTGGTCAGCAAGGTCTTGGTGCACGAAGGTTAAACTTTCTTTGTGATTAGCATGGTCCTCTTCAAGGGTTTTGACTCGGCGACCCAGTGCTCCGGTGTCGTTAACGAGCTTTTCCACTGAGTCAGAAAGTGTGGACAGTTTCTGGTCCAACAGAACTTGAATGCGGTTGAAAGCTTTGTCCATTTCACTAACGAACCACAGCGGCGGTGAGCTAGCAGCCTGGTTATCGCCGTGGTCAATATTAGCATCACCTGAGGTTTTGCTAGCACGAGTTTCAGTACTAGACTGTTTGTTCTTGTCATCCTTAGGTGGTGGATCTCTTTTAGGGCCCATTTCGCTCTCTAGAGTTGTAACCAACGTGAGCAAGCAAAGTCAGTTGTTTCCACACTGGAACAGGGTTACGAATTAAGGATTAGCACGGGAGCTGATTTCACCGCGTGTGTCTCCTACGCCGCCATAACCGGAAGCCAGCCACGAGATTTTAATAACTTTTCATCCTGAAGGGGTCAAGATGCCACACAGCCAATTTCATCAAGATCAGACAAAAATCCTGGGAGGAGTTCGTTAAATTCCAGTGCCTGCACACCACGTTTTCTAGGGGGCACTGTGGAGCTGTTTGACTGTGCCCAAGTGTTGAGGGATAGCCTGGCATCAAGCATGTAAAGTTTCATTCACATCTGATCATGTACAGTGAAGTTATGAGCATTTCATTTTTCATGGCCAAACGCTCAAAATGGCCGCCCTGCCATGCCCACACCGTGTGACGCAGCTACGAGATTTTAATAGCTTTTCATCCTGAAGGGGTCAAGATGCCACACAGCCAAGACAAAGATCCTGGGAGGAGTTCGCTAAATTCCAATGCCTGCACTCGACGTTTTCTTCAAATGCAGGAATGTTTTTGTCTCGGGATACTGTACGTGTGTACCAAATTTCATTTACGTAGGACAAACCACTGATTTTATATGATTTTTTCACATTTGTAGGGGGCGCTGTGGAGCCGTTTGCGCGTGGCTATGGACAAAAATAGTAAAATGTCTATTTTTTCACCAGGCCTGATTTTTGTGCCAAATTTGGGGAGTTTTTGAGCATGTTTAAGGGAAATTAGGTAAGAAAAAGAAACAAAGAACCAAAGAAAGAAACAGAGCAGGAACAATAGAGCCTTTGCCCTTCAGGGCAATGGCCAGCGTTCAGTGTTTCACACTGATCGCTGCCCCTTGCCCTTTCGGACTCGGGCCCTAATAAAACTGAAAGACATGCTATAGGGAGAGATGCAAGATACAAAGGACTACACACTGGAACTTGGACAGGCAAACAGATGACCTGGCAACAGGGGCTCATTGATGAGACAAGAATACACACGTGTGAAACAAATGAGGATGCAACAGACAATCAAAGCAGAGGAAAAAAAACACACAAACAAAACCAAAGACCATACCACAAGCAATTGCTTGCTAAGCAATCTGAAATAGTGATGGTTGACAGGAGAAGAAGAGGGCAGTTATGATAGCTGTGGCAAAGCCAAATGACGTTGAAATCAAGACGAGGAGCATGAGAAGATGGAGAAGTATCAGGGGCTAAAGGAACAACTGGAACAAGTGTGGAAAGTGAAGTCCACAGTGTTCCCAATGTTAAGTGGAGCAATAGGTGTTATAATAGTTTGAGAGTCTCAAACTGGGAGAGTGGCAAATTTCCAGGTAAAACATCTGAGGTTAATTTTTGGTCAGAACAGTGTAGTCCTGGGAGCAGTTAAATGCTGCGCAGAACCCTCAAACTCTTGGGTCTCTGGTAGAGGACATGAGCATGAGGAAGACACACACATCACCCCCATGTGTGTGGCGTAGGGCTCCACATTGCATAATTTTAGTATCAACAATGTGATGTGCACATGTGCAGTAGTTAGCTCGCAGGCAGCATGATGTGATGTAAGGAAAAGTAACTTAAACACATCATGCTACAACTTTCTATTGTTTATTTAAAGAGTGAAAGTGCAGGGTGCGAGGGCGACCTTACAGTGGCAAGAAAAAGTATGTGAACCTTTTGGAATTTCTTGGTTTTCTGCAATAATTTGTCATAAAATGTGATCTGATCATCTAAGTCAAGGGTATTAACAAATATAATGTGCCTAAAATAATAATACAAAAAACATTCTTATCTTTCATGTCTTTATTGAACACACTCATTCATTATTCAAAATGGTAGTGGAAAAAGTGAACCTCTGGTAGCAATAACCAACCAGGCCCTTCCTGTTGCTGTGGATCAGATCTGCACATTGTTCACAAGGAATTTTAGCCCATTCTTCCTGGCAGAACTGCTTAGCTCTGTCATATTTTTTGGACGTCTCATGTGTATGGCTCTCTTCAGGTCATTCCATAGCATCTCTATTGGGTTGAGGTCTGGGCTCTGACTTGGTCACTCCAAAAGGTAGATTTTGTTTTTCTGAAGCCATTGTGTTGTGGACTTGTTCCAGTGTTTTGGGTCATTGTCCTGTTGCATCACCCAACTTCTACAGAGTTTCAGCTGACGTACAGACAGTCTCACATTATCCTAACTGTAGACTGGTGAATTTCTAGTATTTGAAATCACTTGTAACCCTTTCCAGCTTTATGTAAATCAACAATTCTTGATCGTAGATCCTCCGAAAACTCTTTTTGGCAAGGCATGGCTCACATAAGCGTATTCTTCTTGTGCGGAGCACACTCAAAAGGTTTGAGTGGTTTTTCTCAACTCAAAAGTAGCTCTAGTCCACCTCCAAGCTCATTTTCTTAACAAGACACCAGGTATGCTAACACCTGACTCCAATTCGCTTTTTTGAGGTCATTTACTCAAGGGTTCACATACTTTTCCCACAAGCACTATGAGTTTTTTGTGTTATTATTTTAGGCACATCATATTTGCCAATACCTTTGACTTAGATGAAGATCAGATCACATTTGATGACAAATTAATTCAGAAAACCATGAAATTCCAAAAGGTTCACATACTTTTTCTTGCCACTGTATATCCCAGGGCATCCCACACATCCTCAATCAGATTATGATCTGGGGGATTCGGAGTCCAAGTGAATGCCTTGAACTAATTGTTAGGTTCCTAAAATTCTTTAATTATTAAAATTATTGAACAATTTTTGCAGAGTAGCAGAGTGCATTATCCTACTGAAAGAGGCCACTGCAACAACATTGTAGGATAACGATGGTAGAGCCCAGAAGACTTGCAGACACACAAATACAGTATTAATAGATGATGTTCTGCATATCTCTTAAAAGGAAGTCCTTTTTAAGCAGACCAACAAAGAAAATTTGTCATTTTATCACCCCCAGAGAAAAAAGGAAATGTGACAGATTCAAAGGCAACTGATAATGGCCCTAGAATGGAGGTTTTAAATGATCCAGGCCTCTGTTGAGGAAACTGCAGCTTCCATGTCCTGACCTCAAGGACCTCCTGTTTTCCACGTGCATAAAACTCCATATAAAACAATGGAATATATCTTAATATTAGAATTGAAAAGCAAAGGAAAATTTTAAAAAAGGCCATCAGTAGAGCTTCAAAGTTAGCAGAGAAAGCATCAAGACAGCTGTGGTTTAGAAGGGACAAGCTGTGCTTCTCGTCTCAGGGGCGTATTTTACCTCGGATTACCCCATATATACATTGTGTATTGTGACGACCCTGCTCTGTTTGGACCCCAGGGTCCTTGCTTAATGTTGTGCTGTGGAGATTGCAGGCGGAGTCGTCCTGGCTGATACACCTGGGCCCAATGGCGCATTCAGACACACCTGGGCCTAATTGTGCTCTTACTATAAATGCGCCCTGATGCTGCTGCAAAGAGGCTGGCTCAGGCTCCGGGTTGCTCTCGGTCTCTGGCACACCTGGCGCCGCTCAGCAGCAGACGACAGGCGCTCTGTTCCGTTCTGTTTCACTGTGTCACTGGCATTATTTTTGCACTTTTGTAAATAAACACACTTTTGATTTTGGAAAAAAAACAAAAACTTGTTGACTCCCTCCTTGTTGCAGTCTTGAGCCGGGCTCTAACAGTATTGCTATCAGCATTGGCAATTAGCCAACATAAGGAAGAAAATATCAACATCTTGGATGTTCTGCAATATAAAATATGAGAAATATAAAAACTGCATGCTGACCTGTGTGGGGCCTTGTCCAGTGAACAAGGCTTTGTAGGCTGAGGCTGCTACTGACAGAGCTCCTTTTACCAGGCCACTGGTGATGCCTGGGTGCCTGAGGAGAGACATTTGTAAAATCAACATTTTAGAAAAAACAATCTGTTTTTCTTTTTTACATTGTGTTAAATAAACATCAATGTGAATATCTGTAATTTAATGATTGCAAGCCATCTTGAGAGTGATAACCGTTAAGAGAATGGATAGTTGTAGAGTTGGATAGTTCTAGAGCTCATCAGCTAACTAACAGCAGGTTTGTTAGTTCAGACAGTATTTTTCACTATTTAGTATAAATTTTAGTATAAATAATTGCTTGTATTGTGCAGTACTAAATTTTATGCAGTTTTTTACATAGGATAAGAAACAAGACATTAGCAGAGTGAAAACATTCGCGTGAGCGGGTTATTCAAGATTCAGTTTCATTTTACTAAATGAGCCTTAATACAACCAGTACAATACACAGTGAATTCAGAAAGTATTCATACTCACTTCCCTTTTTTCTTTTTTTTTCTTCTTAATATTTTGTTATATTAAAGTCTAATGTTAAAATTGTTTGAATTCATTTTTTCTTGCATCACTCCATGCTCAATACCCCATAACAACGAAGGGAAAAATTAATTTAACAAAGTTTTGCAAATTCATTCAAAAGGAAAATCTAAAATATCATATTGACATAACTATTCAGTGCCTTTAGCCTCGAGTCATTTTGGGTGTGACTCAACACCTGGATGTCGCGACTTTCTGCCATTGTACCCTGCAGATCCTCTCAAGCTCTGTCAAGTTGGTCTGGTTGCCACCACTGGTGGACAGTCAAGTCTTTCAAAAGATGTTCGACTGGGTTCAAGTCAAGGCTCTGGCTGGCCCACACAGTAAAATTCAAAGAGTTGTCACTATGACACTCCAGCAATGTGTAGCAGACACATATTGGCCTCTTTGGAATGCCAAGGGAAAGGTCATGCCAGGTAACAGACACTTTTCTTGTTTAGAATTTGGAGCTGCACTGACAAATAACTGCCACTCCTACATTATGCAGGACAGGGAAACGTACCTGTTCTCAGGAAAAACCACTATTAGTATGACAGAAGACAAGTACAACAGGCGACTGGTAGGATTAACATCACCATGTGGATCAGCTGAAGCGAATGGTGCCACAATTACTCCTGTACAGTATGGAAGTGAGTATCATACCTCCTGTGGAGTGATGGACATGATAGAGAACACCAACACTTTGGAAACTGTGACTTCAAAGCTATGGTGACTATGGTGACACCCAAGTGTAACAGCACCATCCTTTCCCTTCCATGGACACCTTTCACTCCTTTCACAAATACATAAGGTAATTAGAGGACAAAGTTTATAATTTGCAAGATTAGTAGTAAAAGTAATATAAAACACATTTCTACCATGGACCCACACAGGGCCGGAGTGGGACTCATTTTGAGCCCTGGAGTTTCATGCCTCAGGCCGGCCCACTTTAGATCATGACCTATTATTATTAAAATCATGTAATTTTAACCTCACATGTTAAGTCTACAATAGCGCACTGTTCTGTAAAGTGGCGAGGTAAGTAATCCAAACTATCAACAGACTCATCTTGTCTGTCTCATATAACTTGTGGTTCAGGGTTCTGCTGCTGAGCTGCTGCCTCTGTAATCAGTCCCTGAGTAGACTCTGCTCTCCCTTTCAAACTTCCTCCAGTTTCCCTAGACTAAAAAATAATCATCTGTAAGGCTTTAGCATACTTGATATGGAAAACACATTTTAACTTAACCAATTAAATATGCAGGTTTATTACGTCTGCCAAGGAGGTTTTGTTTTAGACAGCATTTGTCTGTCTGTCTGTTAGCAAGATAACTTGAAAAGTGAACGGATTCTATTGAAATTTTCAGGAAATGTTGATAATGTGACAAGGAACAGATGATTTGGTGATGTTCTGGATTACCATCTGGATCCAGGAATTTTTTGAAGGATTCAAAGATGGAAATGAGCTGCTTGGCAGAGGTCTGCACTCTCTGAGTGCTTTTCTAGTTTCATATTACTTTCATCCTATTCCCTTTCAATTGGGGGCTTTGTGTATTTACTATCTTAATCATATTTAAATTTAATGATAAATATAACGGGTCACTACTATCGTTGGGGCATAGAAAGTGGTTATATTGGAACTAATGCTTGCTTCTTCACACACTCTGTTACAACAGCTCACCTGTTCCTTCCATACAGACAGGAGCAATCCCCTCATCACTCCTGCTTCTGACACTAAATCACATTTTAAAATGGTCATAATTCTCAGTACAAATCTCCCCTTTTTATCAGTTCAGGTCAGTTTCATTAATGTAGTGCTGAAGCATCTAGCATCTCAGGACACTTTTCACAAAGAGCAGGTCTACACCATACTCTTCATTATATTAACTCTAATAATATTCACTTAATCCTACCTGTCCACTCTGGACTTGTGGGCTCCTGGCTGGTGTAGGCGCTACAAGACAGAGTCTCCCAGTTATGCGGCGTCGCATCATACTATTATTTAAATTATATAATGTTGTGATATGCCACAACGCCACACAATTCACTGACTATATAATTAATTAACTTGAACGGTGGTTTGCAGGCAAAGTTCCACATCTTGCCGTACCCGTTTGATCGTCCTCATTTGTCGTTTACAACTGTGAGCTCGTTTTAGTGAAACAGTTGCCAATTTGGCTGCGTCTGTTTTCAGAGCTTTCCTCTTTTAAATCCTCGCCTTCTCCGCGCCACCCTTGCTCTTTCTGTTTTCCATCTTTCAAACACCACTGACTGAGTGCACAGATGTGTTACGTCAGGGTGCGTCTGCAAAAACAAAAAAAAAGAAAGAAAGCTAACAGAGGAGGCTCACCTTGAAAACCTATATCACCCCTGTGAAATTGCCTCCCAAAACCTAATAACTGGTTGGGTCACTCTTGGCAGCAACAACTGCAGTTAAACGTTTGCCATAACTTGTGATTAGTCTTTTACATGCAAATGAAGGAATTTTGGCCCACTCTTCTCTGCAGAATAGCTTTAATTCAAGCCACGTTAGATGGTTTACGAGCATGAACTGCCCTTTCAAGGTTTTGTAGATTTATAAACTGTAGCTGGATTAGATTTGCCTTATGCAAGTAGATTTTTCCATGATGAATTAACTTGTATGCCACTAGCATTGGCCAATAAAGTTATTTAAGAGAACACACACACACACACACACACACACACACACACACACACACACACACACACATGATCTCTCACTGTGCTCTGACCTTGTACTGACCTGAGCCAGTATCTGGTTCACCTGTCCACAGGGGATCTCCTCATCCTGCTGTCTGCTCGTCGCTCTCTGTCCAACTATTATCCCTCTGAGGCTGCAGACTGGACTAAAATATACGACTATGGACTAGTGCAAATGTGAAATTGCTCAGCTGAACATAAATGCATCAAGAGGTATTTTGAGATTGATTTGATCACCACC
>OMNN01027388.1:0-13671 GCA_900302755.1 Chromis chromis
CACCTCCAATTTCCCGCCCTCAAAATGGCTGCTGAAGCTTAATGACAAAATACCATTTACATCATGCCTTTTAATTTGCAATTTGCCAGCTTTTGTTGCTGCTATCTGATTTTGGTTTGTTAGCTGCACACTGTATTATTTTGATGCAAATTTCCTCCCAGCTCATCTCAACTGGTTCTAATTTCACATTTGTTTATCAGAGCTAGAGAAAATAGCTAGGGAGAAATGGGTAACTCTAATCAATGTAAAATAGAACACAAAATATCCAATGATTACGAATCCGCGAAGGCTGGCAGACTGTGCAGAGAATTGAGGCTGCAGGATGCAATAGCCCATGTGGGATGATGGAGACAAAGAGACCACACCCAGCTGACACTGTGGGGATGAGTTGTAAAAAAAAAAAAAAAAAATTGAGGTTTTCAAGAGAAATGTGTGTTAGCGGGCCCATGGCAAAGGAGTGACTGTTTTATTCAAATACACAGAAGTGTACAGCCAAAACTGCTAATACGAGGCCCCAAGGGTGTTCGTCTCGTGTAATATATGCACAGGCTAATTTATTACACCAGGACTAATTTCCATTGCTTGTGCTTGGAGTTGCCTTGCTAATTATGGAATGTTTTTTTCTTTTAACTGTGTTTTTTTCTCCCCGATTCATAATTGCACATCCACATTCAGGGCCAGCATCTTTGCAAATGAGATGAGGCCTTGCCATTTGGCATTCACGGCCCCCCACACCCAGGTGAGCCCACAGCCCACACAGGGCACGCGCAAGGCTCCATTCCCTTCCAAAAAACACCCACCCTCCCAATCACCAGCGCTTGGATCTTTGATGGGCTCTGCCCCCAGAACTGCTATGACCATCTCAGAAATATCAGATAGGCTGGTGTGTAATTAGACTTGGGACTTTAATTAGGAAAAGTTAACTGTTAGATGAAAGCTGTCACATCTGTGATACGTACTGCTGGTTCAGTGGATGGATCCCAGGGGGGTCTGCATCAAAAGGCCCTTCCCTGCTGAGCGGGCCCACTCTAGCATGTTCTCATGCGCCAAATCAGGCCCTCTGAGTGGCAGCGGATGTGAGGGGATGGAAAAACAGAGGCGCAGACACAAGTTAACTGCAAAGGAGAGACGAAGAGAAGGAAGAAGAAGAAGGAAAAGGGAGCGGAGGAAAAAGAGAAGAGGGAGAGAGAAGAAAGGGAAAATATCGCAGAGCGCTCTGCTGCTTTTTTGTGTGTGTGTGTGTGTGTGTGTGTGTCTCGTTAAATGGAGAACACGGCACAGACACAAAGGGATCTGAGGGAAAACAATGTCGCTTAACAAGACATCACTGGCTCATCATTAGCAATTTGTTGTGGGCATAATTTTCCCCTGCCCCTTGCATAATAGGTGCCCTGGGATATTGCCGACGCTTTTGTGTGCCCTCATTTGGCTATTTATTTACTTGGCTCATGTCACAAAAGAGATCTGGCCACCTCAAGCGAGAGCCAAGATAACGCTGTTATGGCTCCACATCACAGCCCTATTAAGATGGAGCTCCTTTAATTGACTCCCCTAGCTCATTGCCTGACCTGGAGTCCCACTGATCCCACCCAACCAATAAGAGGCTTCGTCTCGCAGGGTAAAGCTTAGAGCAATGTTTTTGTTCAACTTGTTTTGGCTGTTGTCAAATAGTCTCGTTATTGGGTGCACTTGCTTGTTTTTATGCATCGGGCTCCGAGTTAAGGTGCTAAAAGAATAGGGTAGGAGTGATTAAACTGTATTTTGATTGAGCTTCTCTCTCTCTCTCTCTCTCTCTCTCTCTCTCTCTCTCTGTCTCTCTCTCTCTTTCTACTGTCTGTCTTGTGCTCTCTGCACTGGAAAAAATACAGCTGCAAACTGCTGGAGCAGTGTTAAATATGGTGAAACGGCTTGACGGATATCACTGCCATTAATCACAAAAGCGAGGGGGAGAGAGAGAAAGCCTTATAATTTCATTGTGTGCGTTTCCTGTTTACCCATCCCCACAGATGGTACTGCCAGTGCTCCACAGAGGAGCTCTCACACTGTTGTTCCATCGCCCCCGCTTTCTGTGGCCCTTTGTGACAGTATAGACATTGAGCTGTCATTTACATTCAGCAGACACATACACTAGGGATGGATGGATAGTGGAAAGGATGGATGACCCGAGTCATGGCAACAACGTAGCTATTTGGAAAAACAAAAAGCAGTTTTTCTGGAAATGGAAAGAAATTGATGAGGCTAGCTTGCTTCAGCTCTGACAGATTGTGATGAGTATAATGATGTGCATACACAATCCGAGCGCCCCCTGACTTCCTGTGACTTGCCCCTTTTTCCACCCATCGTTCTTGATGAATGACAGCATTCACATTAGTGTAACTGTAATACGATTGTATCTGTTGTTCAGGAAATGAAAATCAAGTATTTGACCTTTGTATCTTACAAGTGGCTTAGTGTTATGCTGTGGTGGCCTTCAAACTGATGGTGCTTTAGCATCCTTTCATGCCACCATACTCTCTTTATTTTTTCATAATTGTTAAGCCTTCATATTAAGTCTAAACAGCTTTAATGTATTCTGTTCATAGCATGGCTGGAATTTGCATGAATTTATCAGGCTTAAAGCCAGGCTGCCTGTTCTTAGTCCTTCATTGCATGAAGTGTGTTATACACACATACACACTGCAGACCCATGTCTGCTGCTTTGACATAAAACTGTGCTTTGGCAAGGCCAAATGAGAAGATAGTGAAATCGATTTCCACATTGTATTTCACACCCTTTCATCAGGCCCAGCCCTTGTGGCTGGAACGCTTGTGATTTCAAAAGCACTTAACATACGCCAGCCCCTTTGTTCAAGAAGCAAACTACTTCTGAGGAGACATCAATGCAAATAAAACCAACTAGCAGAGCGAAGGGAAACTCGAGCTGAAGAACAACCAAATTACCCGTAGTTAATACGTCTTCATTACAATTTCTCTCTCTCTCTCCCTCCTTCTCTCTCTCTCTCTCTCTCTCTCTCTCCAGCATACCAAAGATTCTCAGAGCTAATGATTTTCCGGGTATTAAAGAGGCACCCACTGCTGTCACGCTGGATATGAAACAAGAAAACAGATTATTGTCGAGATCACCCACTGTGAACACCCAAATGATACTTAAAATATAATGATGTTCTTAACCATACTCATTAACAGCACAGTGCAGGAAAGAACAATACTCCTCCACGAAAGCCAAACAGATTTAAAATTAGAGCATAAAGCAGAGAGGCAAACGGTTTGGAAAAACTCTGAGGACAGAAACAAAGCAGACAGTGAATTGATATTCTGTTCCCACGCACGAGGATTTGTGTACACTAGCAGTGGTTTAAAGTTACTGAACATTTGGTCATGGTTATTCGTGTAAACCCTGCATCTTTTGTATTTTTCAGTCCTAGTTAACACATCAAAGGCGTCCGCTGGGAATATAATCCTGCGCTGTAACTTTCCGAAACAAATGTTGACTGTCTGCGTGATCCGTATGTTGTTGATGCCAGGCACATCAAATCATAATGATAATTATTGTTCCCCGACTGTTCTTCGCTTCACACATCTTCTGTATACGTACTGTATATTACCATACTGTACATCTGTTATGTTTTTCCTGCTGTAATAATTGACAGCATACGGTGAGAAAAAGAAATATAGCCACTGGTATTATTTTGTGTAGAGAATTGGCTTTTTTTTTCTTTTTTTTTGCCTCATTTAAAACTGTAAGTTTAGTTCACAGCTTGACACAAAGTCCATTTCAACAAGTTGCCAATGAATAACTAAGGCCTGATTTCCACTACATAGGAGAGCGATTCAAATGTTGGCCTATAAACAGACAGTAAAGGAAGTCCAATGCTCCATAACTCAACCCTTGTCATGGCGTACTTTACTGAATAGGACAACTAGGGACACAGTGGGATTGTTCGGTTCTCGCCAAGCCAAAACGATTCTTTGTCAGCCAGGCATAAATAACATAGTGTTGATTGTTCTGTCAAAGTTAATCTGACAGCTCGGGGAAGCAGTCATTTATCTAATGACAGAGTTTCTATGACGACAATCGATCCTCCTGCAGTCTGGTGTGTGTGTGTGTCTTTGTGTGTGTGTGTATGTGTGTCATGGTGGTGAGAGGGGGTGCCAAACATTTGCCATTGGCTGTGTTAGTGGAAACACACTGAAACACATTCAGGGACAGAGGACAGAGATGCTCAGTGGTGAAGGTGCTACTTTAGTGCATTCTTAAGCTACCACAAAGTTTCAGTGTTCGTTCTTTAGTCCACACAGAATACATAGTATTTCTCATTTTTTGCAGGTAACCAAAAGCTAATAACTTTGGCACCATAACAATACCACAAATTGTTGCAATTATATCATAATACCAGACTATGCCTACTTCCCACAAGGGGGGTTTACTTGTTATATTGTGATAGAATGTATTATCCAGTGCTACTATGTGTGAATTCTGTGGGGGAATTAACACTAATTTCTTTAATTCAAGTGTAGAAAATTTACCTTGACATAATGTGCTCAAATATCTTCATTCTTGCAAGTTTCAATTCAATTTTAAAGCAAGGGGGATCTTTAAAAGCTTCTCTGCAAAAATGCTGTCGCACTGTGGCATCAAGGAAAAAAAGATTTACTGGATAAAATAAACCTTTCACACATCAATTAAGCTTCAAGTGATGCACCGAAAGTTGATAATGAAAAAAACACTTTTAAAAATAATGAAATAATTGAAATAAAATTAATTTGTTAAATCCAGGATGTTAAGTTGACATTGTTGTCAATAGCTATATTCAGTGTTTTCAGAACTGCTGCTTTATTCAATAACAATAAACTGTATTTTATTTATGTCTGCATCACCAATGTGAAATTATTTTTCCTTTTCTTTCGATGTAGTCCTTTCTGTGTTTTCACGCAGGTCACTTTGAAAATTTAATTCCTGTGAAAGGATTACATTTTGTTTTTTGCTGTTTTGGGAGGTTGGGTGTTGCGTGCTGCTGGAAGGGAGAATATGCAGGAATAGTTAAGCAGCTCACATTATATGTAAGTACTCATGTGTAAATGGAGTCAGTAATATCTCCACTCTTGAACTCTCCAAAACACTTAACTAAATTCTCGCTGTTGGGTTCTTGCTGCTCCAAACAGGTCACCGCTATGGGTGTCATGTGACCCTGATACCTCATAACAATGGCTTTGTGGTTTTAGCTAGTGAAGAACAGGCAGAGAATAGAGAGCAGTATTCTTGGAAAGGTGTCCTTGGATGCCTCTCTCTCATCAAAGAGTTGCATTTGATATAAATTTGTATTTTCCTTCGACTTACCCCCCCGGAATTATTGCTTGTCCCCAGAGAAAATTAATAACAGCCAGAGGAAGCACACATGCTTTTATGATGATATACATCCCTCATAATAAAAAATGCATTGCTATTGTGAGAATGCTGAACATTGTCAAATGTATTTTGGATTATAATGAGTTGAAGGACACTGTGGAGCGCTGAATGACCCAGTAGCAATGGGTAATAGCTGGCAGTGGAGGAATTAAAATATTTCCCTGTCAGAAGTCTGGTTGCATCTGCTTAGCTCTGTCAGTACTTTTAACATCCCATTACTCTGAGAAACATTCGCAGTAGTATCCATTTAAATTCAAAAACTGCATCACTGTTGTTTCTTATACGAAATGAGAAAATTAAGAAAGACTTGCTATCTGTGTCTGCTTTAGCTAATGTCCAAGTGTCCTGATACCTTGACAGAATGTCTCAAATAGGGTGCGTGCTGGAAAAAGGAGGAGGGTTGGAGAAAAAAAAAAAGAGACTAAGACAGAACCTTGACAAATATCATCCATAACATTAAAATGCCCCCTATTGTCATTACGGACAGAAAGATTAAATTCATCTCATCAGACGTAAGTATGACAGGTGCCTCAATAGGCTGATGCCAAGCGGCAAGCCAAGAAGATTAGCAGGGCACTGATATCATTATTTCCGCCTATCAGGGATTCAGCAGGGAGGCAATTGTAATTTCTAGGCTTATTAGTCCACACTCGGAGGAGAGAAAGCCCAGTGATAAAGCCGACTGTGACAGTCGGGCATTCCAGCAGCAAGTGCTGTCACTGTGACACTGACCAAATGCCAGTGTGCCTCTGTCCCTGTAATCCTGCCTAATGGAGGTTAACACACAATACAAAGAGGTCCTCATCAATGATCACAACAATCCACACATTTGCATTTTTAAGTTATAAGAGCGGTCACAGAGAAAATAAAAATTAGAGAGGCGGTAACTTGTGGAAATGAAGAGGAGCAAGGGGGGAGGGGGTAAGAGGGGGGGAGAGAGAGAGATTTATTGGGCGGCACACCGAGACGCAAAGCACACACATACACACATACAAGTGTATTTCAAAGTTGCGTGGAGAAGTGGAGCAGCAATCTTGAGGGTGGCAGGCAGGCAGATCCTCTTGGCAATTTGAGACATCTGCCTCTCCTGCCTGGGCAGTCTGTGCCAATGCCAGCCCCTGGAGAGAACCCTGTTACCAGCACACTAAAGCCCAGAAGTGTTTGTCGAGCCTAATAAATATTGCACAGCGCTTCCTCTTAATCTCATTAATGTTTGTGCATGTCTGTTGGTGGCTGTAGATATAAACAAGGGATGAGCATTAAGCCCTTAAAAAAAGAAGGGCGTCATCGACTCCACTGGCCTCCTCCCTAGATATACAACTTTGGTCGGCTTCCTTTAAGCCAGCGAGACACAGAGCAGCTGAAAGACTTAAAGCACACAGGCATTGCTATCTGCTGCCTAACACCGGAGTTTATCCCCCGTTCGATTTGTCTCTGTAAATCCAGGCATAGGGTGCTGTCATATTTGGGCCAGATGAAGATATCTGCGTCTCTGTTTGGCAACATGTCTCCTTAATTATGCCTAATTTGTAGACCAAATAGCCGCTTATCACTCCCACTGTCTGTGACAGCTTAATAATCTCTAACCTCAGTGTGGGTGTGTGAAAAGAGAGAGCCGGGGAGCGTGACCGGGACCTTAATATGATTTGTGTGTTTTGGTGTCATGGTTTAACAGTTTTATAAGCCAGCCTGGTGATAAGTATCATGTTATTAGGGAGTTACATATTTGACTTTATTTTCATCAAAGGAAGCCACATTGTGACCAATTGCATTACAATAATGACATTAATCAGGGTCCCTCGGGAGGCTGAGAAAGGTGATTTGCATTGCAGCAGCTAACAGTCTCCTATTAATAATGTTGTATGCATAGTAGACCCGCAGTGTAGGCTCTAGGAAAGGTTATTGTTCGAAAAACAGGAGCAAACTAAAGGCGTTTGAGCACCATTCTAAAATTATAAACTGTCAGCGTAGTGTGTGTGATGACAAATAGTCAACTGGGACTGGTGATTGCTTTAAAAATCATCAGCGTTTTCCTTCTCTCTCTTGATACATTCCTTCGTTCGCCGCTGTTTCTAGTGTGATTTTGTGTGTGTGTGTGTGTGTGTGTGTGTGTGTGTGTTTGTGTGTGTGTAACATAAGGAGGGGGTATGGGAATGGAAGTAGAGGTGGGCGAGAGGGCCCTGATGGCCCTGCAATGAAATCTGCCTGAGCTTGCCTCTACCAGCTGCAATTATCATTAAGCCTCCAATGGAACTGGTCCACTCCAGAGACACCTAAAAGCCGCCGTAGACCCACACATAATATTGTATTAAATGGGACCAAAAAAATCAATACACAATGCAAATGAAAAGCAGGGGAGTAGGATCCACTCAGTATGCATATTTCCTGTCAAGTACACTTTCTGACCCGCTGAGCGCCGTTCGTGGCGGAACTCAGTACTTTTGAAAATTACTGATGATCTCTTGTTATGAGCCCCTATCTGCCTGCCTGGCACTATTTGTGATACGCTTGTCTAGCGGCGTGTGCTGAAAACCCGCTCGCTTCCTCGCTGAATTAAAAGAGTTTGTCCATGAACTGAGGAGAATGTGCTGCTTATGTCCTTTTAGTACACAGTAAATGGAAATGTTGATAAATACCTCCTCCCGTGAAGCACTTGTTTTGTGGTGGCTGTGTGCGACGCACAACGGCACAAGAGAGCTAATTATGAGAAGGATGAGCCGGGGTGAGGAGCAGGGTGGGCAGCTACTTATTTTGCTGCCTTTCTTTCCATTGTATGGAGATATTATTTCCGGGATGTAAACATTTGTACTGCATTTGTGTGCGTATACGTGTTCATCATTGGACGGCGCATACAGCACATGGAAGACACACTCAAGCAGGAGGGATGGAAGCCTCTGAATGCATGTGCTCCGTTAGTGCAAACAGATAAGTGCTTATCATATACCTGTAGCCACAAGGCCATATCCAATATAGCCATGCAATTCCTCCAAGCCCACTTCCCCTGGTTGAATTTGCAATCTTAACTGGTAGGGTGGTCCCTGCTATTGTGAACACGGCACACACTGGGTTGTCAAGGTATTCTCTCTCAGAGGCCCACATTCACACTGTCCTGCAGAAGCTATTTATTCCCTCTCTCTGTCTGCCTCTCTCTCTCTGTCTGTCTATGTAGACACAAACAGGCGCATTTTATTTTTCCTCGAGTTATTCTTAGATACTAGAATTTGATATTATCCACCGTGTGTATCATAATTGCACATGATGTAATAATATTATTTTCTGTAATGCATTATTTGGCATCCGTGTTAAAAAAAATAAAATCTCTCAGTGATAATGTAAAACACACATGACAGTTGTATAGAAGAGCACTGGAGTCTAGACAATGAATGATGGGAGTGACTATTTTGAATGTGTAAGTAGTGTTTTGTGTTTTTATGTTTTAAAGTGAAATGAAACCTATTTAAGGGTTTCATAGCGAAGAACAAAGATCAGATCAGAATCACAAATATGGAGCCCTAGTTTTTAGACTAGTCTTTTATTTATTTCAGTATATAAATAATTCTGTTTTTTATTTCTAATTTTTATAACTTGTATTTTAACTATATAAGTGATGACAGGTAGTTTGAAACTCACGTTATTAATACATTAATACTTGTCCTTCTGTAATTGTTGTAATTGTTTTAGACTACAAAGTAGAGCTGCAACAATGATTCGAGTGATTTCCAAATATTTTAATAATTGATTAATCAGCTTGAGTAATTTTTTAAAGAAATTAAAATTAAAAATTCTCCTTTTCCACCGTCTTACTTTCTTGCGACTGTAAACTAAATATCTTAATTCTAGATGAAACAAGACATTTGAGGAAGTCATTTTGGGCTTTGGGAAACACTGACTGACATTCTTCGATCAATCAACTAATTGATTAATCGGGAAAATAAAACAGATTCATTGACAATAAAAAAAAAACAAATTAGTTGTAGCCCTATGACCAAGACATTAAAAATTATTAGATAGATAGATAGATAGATAGATAGATAGATAGATAGATAGATAGATAGATAGATAGATAGATATTTTATTTAATTAAGTCAAATATAAATATATAGCATCAGAAACTTTGCACTGCAAAAGTTTGAATTTTCAAATCATCATAACTTTAGGTCCACATGTACAGTAAACATGACATGCAAAATTTTTTTATTATTATTATCACAGAGCACAGATCAAATCGAATTAGCTGCCAGCTAACATACCTATAAAATGGGACTTTACATGTGAACGATGTTAGTCACACTCACTGGTGTGATCGTCACTGTGTGTCTCTCTCCCTCCTGCTTTCTTTCTCACACTTCCTTTTCTTCAACTGCACCTCAGCACTGGAGAACATTTTGTTGAATTTGTTTTAGGTCAATGGTTATGATGTGAACTCATTATAGCAAAGGTCAGACCCATACATAAATGTATACCGGGCTACCGCAAGCGTGGCCCGTCTCAGAGAAGGATCTCAGGATACTTAAAGGACCTCGCCCTGGGAAGAGTGAAGGGCAGACCTCACAAGAGGTTCACAGGAGCGGACTGTCTGTCTCAACCAGTCAGCCAATCCCGTGTCTCACTTCACTGATTATGCACACTTCCCAGGCCGCACTGGCGATACTCCACAGGGAAAGGGGCGAAGAAGCAGGGTTTTCTGTACGTCGTCGTGTCTAAATAATGATGTTGGAGCCATGAACAGGGGTACCCGCTATTCCCCTTGGAGTTTTAGTTCATGGCCTGTCGCATCTCTAGTTAAGGCTTCTGTCTCTAATGACCCATGTCAAAGACTGCCCCGCACGGCTGTAATGACATATCATACCTCATCACTTACACCCCACAGTGACAATTATAATCATATATATAGCTTTTGCCGCTGGATCAGGCCACTATTATGACAAATTGATATGGTGATGAGCAAGTCGGAGAAGGAGCTGGGGAAAGAAGGAGAAAAGGAGGGCAGGAGCCGGGGAATATGTCCGAGCACAGAGCACAGCACTGAGAGATGACTGAAGACACCTAGTGAGGAATTGCAGTATCAGTGTTCCTGACACAGGGTTTCATTCTTCACGCAAGTTATTGTTCATTCACCCCGTTGCCCCTTAAAGAGTCATATCCTGCCCTGTTTGGCTAAAGAACACTTTCTGTCTGTATGGGCCCTGTCACTCCCCTCTTGTTTCCTACAATGGGGGGTTTTAAGCTGCCCCACTAGATGTGTAAAACCCTTCCCTCTCTGATGGAGCTAGGGCAAGGACCACCAGCATACTTGGCCCCTCTGCCCCATGATGCACCCAAAACAAAAGTGCATTGAGAGCCCGACAGTTTTTGTTCCCCGACCTTGAGGTACCAACACCCACAAGACACTGGACTCACTTCCTGTGCTTCGCTTTGCTGTACATTTATTACCCTGTTCTGCCAATAACATGTCCTTCAAGCTCCAAGATGGATGTTTGCTGAATGAGTTAACCTTGTGTATATTTGACAGTAGCTATTGGTGGTCCACCTCTTTGAGGCTGACTCGGCACAAAGGGGCTTTTTGTTCATGATTTTCTTTGTATTTTCCTTGTGTTCTTCTTGTTGTCCATTGTTCCCTGTTTCCCATCTCTTTTCCAAAAAGAGAAGTACCCTTAAGGGCAGGCTTTTCAATTCCGCATCTTTTTATTCCCTTTACTACACAATTTTTATGCTTCCACAATATCTGCCTCTAGTCCCAGCCCCCATTTTCTATCCTGAGCCCAGCCTCCATGCCCCAGCATTGCCTGTCCTGCAGCAGATTTAGCTTTTGTTGGCTAGTGTTAATAGGATTAAAATGGGTTACTAGCTCAATCACAGAGAGCTTCAAACCATCCCTAAATGTAAGTATCTCATGGGGGTCGTGGGCATTGTGGTTCTGTCTTTCCCCCCTCTGGCAGCCCTCCTGATCGGAGGAGAAACCCCAGGCCTGATGGGGGTGGCAAAGGTTTGGCCTCCAGGAAAATCCGCAGGATTATGTCAGCACTCATTACAATGTACACAAAGACCACAGGATCAGTAGGAGCACAAACGGAGCAGTTAAGTCAAATAGGGTGGGCCAGGGGATTCTCCGCTTCCACCCTGACATTGATTAGCCTTTGTGCTCCGCGACTCCCCACATTCAGGCTACAGCCGCTGGGTTACTGATAGGCAATGTCTAAAGTAAGCGCTACACAGCTTTTATACTGACTAGAATCTCTGTTTTGATTGTTTGTCTTACATTTCAGTCTGGCCTTTACCATGAACTGCAGAATTTAGGCTGATGTTGCATCCAAAGCCCCAGATTTTACTAAACGTGCAAAAACAGATAAAATCAATTCAGCCTTGGCAAGGTGGATATTGTGGGTATAGTGCACTGTGCCCAGCACCCATACATAATTAGACAGTGGATGAGAATAGTACAGGATCTATTGTGATAATGTGAGGTCACATCACTCTTCAACATCCATGATAATGACCATATCCAATGAAGTTGTATCCATTAGGCAAGCTGAAGTGTCCAGTACCACATTCGCACAGCCCTGAGACTCACACATACACACACATGCATATACTGCAATTTGCATAGCGCTTAAGCAAAAGTGAAAACAGGTAATTAAAAAAAATAAAACCCAGTAAACAGCGAGATGGGATTAATATTCTGCTTGTCATTAAAGCACCACAGAAGCATCCTGGGTGGAGCATGTGCGTGACAGTGTCACCCTCCAAGGCTGAAAACATGAGGGGCTGGCCGGTGATTGATGTTTGTGTTCATTTGAATAGGTGCTCAGGGGCGGTGTTTCACCCCATGTTCAGCACACATTTTCATAGGTGATGATGACACACTCATCCATTCAGAGACACATACACACTTGAGGACACAAATGCGTTGCGTTCACGCACACACACACACACACACGCACACACACACACACACACACAATGTTCCACCACACTCGAATGCTTTTGTCGATCAGTGTGCACACTTGTGTTAAGCTATGCAAAATGGCCACATCCACAATTCACTAGTGCTTGTGCATGTTAAAAAGGGCTGATGTGCCAGCAGTGGTTGTGTTTGTCCACTATGGAGGCATCACTGCTGCAGTGAAGATACAAAATATGCACCGAGGCTGAATCTACAAAAAACATGGATTCATTTTACTGACCAACAAATATAATACAGTTCCCATGTATTCTGCACTGAACCCATTTCACAGATGTTGCATTGCCAATATGTCCTGGCTAAACAAGGGGAGGCGATTGAAGGGATTTTGTTTCCATTTCTGCTGCATCAGGTTAGAAAACAATGCACTTGGTCTACACATAGAGTACACAGTGATTCCTGTTAAAGTAGCTTCTCAGTAAAGATTGCTGAGGTCCTTTAAGAATATTACAGCCATATGGCTTTTCCCTCCACACATATCTGTTTATTTATTTACCTAGATTAGATCATAAAATCATGAAATTACCCTAAAATTGCTTTTTCGAGAATGTGCACAGCATATATATATATATATATTTTGCCCCTATCCTCTCCTGTCAGCGCATTCATAAATGTTGCTGGAAAATTTCTTATTTTAGCAATCCTCCAGATAGCCAGAGCCCATTTCCATAGCTTTAAATAATGTCAATCTGGGCAAACCCTGGATTGAAGCCCCTGAGCCGGAAGGCACAATTTCTCTTTGCCTACAGTCTGATAATTTTCGGAGCTATTGGCAACTTGGGAATTTTGCAGCCTTATCACTTGGGCTCAGCGAAGTTCACTGGCACTAATCGGTCCAGGGATCACTCATTCAAGGATTGCATGATCATGTTTTTTTCCACAGCAGTGACAGCTGTCTGCACCGGGGCATTAGCAATGCAGATGAACCAGCCTAATAGGTTAATGCGTAACACATGAAAATTAGGTTTAATCCCCAAGCGAAATAATCTAACATTTTCAAATTCCTTGATGTGGGAATAGAGACATTGCCTGTGACTCAATTAGGTGCAATGCGGATCAAAGCAAATTTACCTAGAGCATGTGCCCTAGATCCCCAGCACGCAGGCATGTGTGTGTGTGTGTGTGTGTGTGTGTGTGTGTGTGTGTGTGTGTGTGTGTGTGTGTGTGTGTGTTCGGGTGTGTGTGTGTGTGTGCGCGTGTGTGTGTGTGTGGGTTTGTGTGTGTGTGTGTGTGTGTGTGTGTGTGTGTGTGTGTGTGTGTGTGTGTGTGTGTGTGTGTGTGTGTGTGTGTGTGTGTGTGTGTG
>OMNN01027392.1:0-12984 GCA_900302755.1 Chromis chromis
GAAAATTCTTTTGCCAGATATTGCTCAAAAAACAAAATTACATAACATTAGGAAATGCAGTGTCTAAGTGGTAAGATACAAGTAGGATACATTACTGAAAATAAATTATGTTATCTAAAATAAGGCTATAGAACAGAAAAGAAGAAAGTAATACTGGTAATTATCACTAATGACAAGAAAATAATGCACATGAAAGTGAAATATTAGACATGATAATTAAAAATTACACATTAAAACTAAGTATTGCACCTGAAAAATGAAATAATGCACACTGACATTTACATGAAAGTGAGATATTGCACATGTAATATAACATTACACATTAAATTGAAATGTTAAAAATGCTAAAAAATGAAACAATGCACATCACATTGACATAATGTACACAAGTGATATATTGCACCTGAAAAATAATAAAAATGTACATTACAGTGACACGTTGTTCATGAAAGTGAAATATTGCACATGTAATACAGTAAAAATATTGCACATTACGTTAACATGTTGTATATAAAAGTGAATATGTAATTTAAATATTGCACATGAAACTGAAATATTACACCTGAAAAAACCCTCATGTTGTACATGAAAGTAACATATTGAACATGTAATAAAAAAAAATACACATGAAATTGAAATATTGCACATGAAAAATGAAATGTTGCACATTACATTGTAAATGAAAGTAAAATATTGTACATGTAATTAATAAAATGTACCTAATATTGAAATATTACACATGATTGGGGGCAGTGGTGGTGCAACATGTTAAGTCCCTGACTACTGATCAGAAGGTCAGCGGATCGAACCCTGACTGCTTCCCAGGCGCTGCACCGCTCCAGCCCACCGCTCCAGCCCACCGCTCCAGCCACCAATATGTATAGTAGGATGGGCAAAATGCAGAGGTTGAATTTCCCTAAGGGGATAAATAAAGGTTAAATTATTATTCAATTATTATTATTGATAAAGACATATAACACATTCAATTTAAATATTGCACGTAACATTGACATGTTATACATGAAAGTGAAAAATTGCACATGTAATTGAAATATTACACATTACAATGAAATACTGCACATGGAATTTAAATGTTTCACATGACAATGAAAGATTACACATTAAATTGAGAATTGAAAAATGAAATAATGCACATGTGCACAAGTGAAATGTGTAATCAAAATTTTGTAATTAAAATATTGCACCTAAAAAAAAAATTATATTGCACTTTACATTGACATGTTGTACATGAAAGTGAGATATTGCACGTGAAATTGAAATGTTACAAATGACAATGAAATATTGCACATTAAATTAAAAAAGTCCACCAGAAAGATTAAATATAGCACATGTAATTAAAAAAAATGCACCAGAAATTTAAATGTTACACATGATAATAAATTATTACACATTCAACTGAAATATTGCACCTTAAAAATGAAATATTGCACATTACATTGTACATGTTGTACATGAAAGTGAAATTCTGCTCCTGAAACTAAAATATTGCACATGATGCTGAAACTGATATTGCACAAACTAAATATTATTGTAAATGATATTCACATTATTGTGTGTGTTGATGCTCATTAAGTGTGGGGACGTTGATGTCGACCTGCAGCTTGCCCTCTGTGGGAATTCACAAACACACAAGCTGTGCAGGATGTTAGTGTGTTTTTCAGCATCTTTTGTGAATGCACAGTGATGCTCCTTTACATGAGAGGAGCGATGAATCAAACTATTCAACGGGGAACGTGTTGTGTATGGATTTTGTGACCGGTGTGGTGTCGGACACTGGGATGAAGTGGTTTCAGAGTCAGCATTTCTCAGTTTTACTAATTTGAATTCCCACACTGGCTGTCAGTCAAACACACTGACAGTTAAACACTCCACAGGGGTCGTCCCCGGGTGAAGGATTTAAAAAGTAAAGTAACACTTTCATTTTCCTCTTGTTAACCTACATATTCGTGTCCCGCAGCGCCTGACTGTCTTTTTAATTTTTGATTTTTTCAGAGTCCATTGAAGACACGGGAGAGAAGGGTAAGTGTTTTATAATGCTCTTTAACATCAAGAGGAATCATAAGTGTGTTCAGCTGCTCAGCTGTGTCTGTCGGAGGAGGTTCAGCAGCTTTCAGTCTGTGCAGAGGCAGCAACCATCAAAACACTATAATCTGCTCGTATCAGCTGGAAGTGTGGCATAGATTTTGTCTTTAACTCAGCTCTGTGTGTGAAGGAAGGCAGAGATGAGTCGAAAGAGACCAACGTAACACAACTATCGTTCATTTTTAGCCATTTCTTTAGGGATGGCAGTGCTGATGAGCTGTTCTAACATCTCCACAGCTAATTTTGTATTGACATTCATATTCCCCAGAGGATGGATCATATTGACTTTACTGGCTTTTCCTCTGCCATCAGGTCAAATGTCATATCCGATTCTTTGATTTATCACCAAATAATTGCCAAACTAATGACACTGTCATCAGTCTCAGCTGTGTTTAGCACTAATTAGCACATTTTAGCATGTTAACACTAGCGGTCGACTGATAAGGGTTTTTCAGCAGGTGGTGCCGACAGTGAGGAAACAGAAAATACACAACAATAACAAATGAGACACTTGAATCTGCATAATCTCTGTTTCCTTAATTAGATAGCAGTGCACTTATTTAAAAATGTGTCAGCTATAAATAATGTCGATATGCATTTAAAAAAAAAACGTAGTCAAAGTTGTCCTCAGTTGCTGTTTACTCATTTATCTCTGCTCATATGCGCCATAGAAATCCACCTATTAGCTGCAGTAACTAGTTATAGCTCCTGTTTGTCGTCTCCCTGGTAATCAGCCAAAGCTGATTATCTGAAAATGGCGATTAGTTTATTAATCAGTCCATTACTAGCAGCTAACAAGCTACACTGAGATGAATGCAGTAAACACTACACCTGCAGCATCAGGATGTTTCAGCGTCGTCACTGTGAGCGCCTTTATCTATAAATAAAAATGAGGCCCATTGCTTCCTTGTCAGGCAAACTATAAATTGAAATTGATTATGTAAACTTCATTGTCGTGGTCAGAGAAGCATTACTCGATTCATGGATATTTGATCTTCTTCACTGATGATAAACTGGCTTCTTGTAAAATAAATTGCTTTTTTAAGACTGCTAGATGAACTAGATGTGAACTGTGTCTTCCAAAATGAAGATTTAAATCACACACTAAACCAAAATGATAAAACAGTTTTAATTCAAATTGCTGAATACACAGCTGGCTCGCCCATTAAGTAATATAAGCAAATGCTAAGGGCGCCATGGCCTCCAGGGGCGCCACAAAATATGGAAAAATTTCACCTTCATATAATTATATTAAAACTAGTTATTACTATTAACTCTTAAAATGGAAAAGCTCACATTAATTAAAATGTAAAGCAATGCCCAATTAATATTACTACAAAACAATGCTATTGGATTTCTTTTGTAAGCGTATGTAAATCGCCGATGGAGGGGGGCGCAGTATAAAATCTGGCCTAGGGCGCCACATTGGGTCGGCTCTGGCTGAATAAACACCTAAAAACTTGTCTCTGTGTATCTAAGTTACATATTTAAAGGGTCTTTTACTGCCTTAAAATGGTTTAGATGTAACTTAACACAGCTGCTTACTTTAGAATGTGCAGATCTATGAAGTTTCTGTCTCTCCATCACCATTGTGCACTGTAAAACTACACTGTGCAATAGCAAATTTTAATATTGGAGAAATGAACCAATACATGTTAGAGCCAATGACCGATTCTGAAGAATAATGACCCAGAAAGAAAGAAACTGTCATCAATAGGCTGCAGTTTCAAGGTGGAAATACTCAGTTATGGCCTTGACTGCTTATTTCTCTCACAATATGTGTTCCAAAATATGAGATGACCACATTTACCATGTTAACAAATTAAAAAAACAACACTTGAATTCCCTCCAGTGGGTCTTTAACATAACTGTGGGAAAATCAGTTAAAAAAATAAAAATACACCATCTGTGTCCAGCTTGTACATGATTTCTGTTTTAGTCCCACTTTTTCCTGCATTTTCACACTGGGACATTGTGCATAAACTACAGTAGAAACTAATTATTCAACACTGATTTTAATACAATGATTATTTTTCCAGAGAAAAAGCAAAGAACTGACTTTGATTCACACCAACATTATTGATATTCAGTGAAGCTCCAAACTGTGACTAAGCGCTGATGTGCTTTACTGTTGTTTTCGCTTGCAGTCGTATACTTGCTGGCGTACCATGTCATTTTCATCATGTTTGTGTGGGCGTACTGGCAAACCATCTTCACCAGGCCTATGAACCCCCTGAAGGAGGTGAGTGTGTCTGACTGTGACGCAGTGAAGTCGGCTGCTGCCTGGAGCTGCTCTTTAAATGCCTCTGATCCTGACCACAGCACTTCAGCTCTGCAGGGCCGACACATGCATGCATCTTAGAGAAGTTACACAAAAGCCACCTTTGCATTTCGATTCCCACTGAGGCGACGATCATGTGAGAGCTTTCCTTTATGAGGTGTGATCGCCGGATCACTTGAGATTTCAGGAGATTGTAATAAAATTTCATGTGTGCTGCTCCATTTGTTATCATCACAGTTATTTGTTTCCAGCGTTCAATCATAAATCGCCTCAGTGGCTGAAAGTAATATCGCAGTTCTGTGCTGCTTTGCTCCGATTTGCCTGCTGGGGCAGAAAGAGCCAAAACAAATGGAAGAAGCAGAGACACCCTTCAATGGCTGCTATTTTAACAACAGACATTCCTGCATTACTGATTCTCACTCAGCATGCAGCTTATCGGCCACAATAATTGAATCTGTTTTGACAGTTTCACAGATATGATAAACAGCACTGATCAGAGATTGGGCCATTGATAAATCACAGGTGTTGTTTGACTTTCCCTCCGTGTTCTGCCCTACATAGTTCCACCTGGCCCACTCTGACAAGGAGCTGCTGGAGCGTGAAGATCGGGGAGAGTCTCAGCAGGAGATCCTGAGGAGGATAGCCAAGGATCTGCCCATCTACACCCGCACCAACTCTGGAGGTACAGTAGGGTAGACGGTGCTGCTGATGCAGAACAACTGGACTGACATGCAGCTCTCAGGGCCCATTTCAAACGCTGTCACCTTGTTAGTCTGTGGTCAAGAGTCAGGAGAGGTTGCTGCTGCTGCTGTGTGTGATTGAATCGGTTGTGTCTCCTCAGCAATCCGTTTCTGTGACCGCTGCCAGCTGCTGAAGCCTGATCGATGTCACCATTGTTCAGTCTGTGATAAGTATGGCTCTCTGCTCCTACATCTATACAGAACAGACCACACAATATATTGCATTCTGGCAGACAGAGTAAGATTCAATTACACTGACGTCTGACCCTGCTGCGTTACAGATGCATCCTGAAGATGGATCACCACTGCCCCTGGTATGTAGTGATTCTCTTTTATTAAACAGGCCCTACTCACACGCTGTTCTTATATCCTTGCAGTTCTATCATTTATTTTTCATTAAAAGCCCCCACAGTATCCAAGTGTCGCAGTCCAACATATTTAAGATTGCAGCAACACTCCCCAGTTCCACTCCAGATATCTGGGTTATGTAAACACGCGTCATACAGACACACAAACAGCCTGTTTACTGCTCAGAATTTGATACTCGGAGCTGCCAGAAGACTGATTTTGGCAGCTCCGAGACAAAACAAATCAGATTCTCGTCAGTGTAATTTCTGGTGAACACGAAGAGTTTGTCTGCTGTCTCTGTCTCTATATCAAACCAGGGAGAAAAAATAGGAGAAATCTGTGATAATGCCATTTTCCATCAGGTCTTAAAGGATTTAGGAGTCATCTCTTGTAGTGTTCACCAAAACATGCATTGTGTGAATGTGTCCTCAGACAAAATGTAATGCAGATTGACTAAAAATACCAAGTCCTGTAATTCACATGCTACGCCTGCTGATTTTCCAGCATAGTTTTACTGTTATTTAGGCCCAAACACAATGAAAAATTGGGGAAAAAATCAGTGGGAGACATGCTTTATAGCAAAAAGACAACGTGAATACAACAGGAAGTACCTTTAAATTGAATCCAGCATGTATATGAGGCAGATATATGTCGTAAAGTCAAAATGAATGAATACATTTTCCATACTTTTGTGGAAAAACTGCTACAAATCTTATGAAACAGATATGAGCATTTAGAATAATCATATATGTAATTAACTAAAAATAGGTGATTAACATACAAATAAATGATAATCTAAGAGCTCACAATTGAGTTTGCTTTCACAATGCAGCTCTGTCTCTGCAAAACATTAATCAGTGGAGACTAAATGGCGTAAAATGACACATGGAAAGCAAAAACTGTGTTGTGATAACATGTAAAATGACTTGTTAATTACATGTCATTTGGTGATATCAGGCTGTGTGTTGGGCCAATATGATGCTAATTAAAGGTTACTTCTCAAATCTATTTTTGGTATATATTGTTGTGTAATAACATGAAAATAAAGCAGAAAAACAGTTTTGAAAAAAAAACAAAAAACCATTACTACCATTCAGGTTCCCTGTTAGCTCATCTGGTAGAGAGTATGCACCCTATATTAAATGCAAACAAGCCTCTCCAAAAAAAAGAAAAAAAGAACTGAGTTGATATAAAAAATGTGCCCACCAACTCATTTCCACATTTTACTGTCCTCCTGTTTAGAAAAATGTTTGCATTTAGCAAAGGTCTGAACATGTACGTTGACCTGCATCCTCTCATTCTTCTCGCAGGGTGAATAACTGTGTGGGATTCTCCAACTACAAGTTTTTCATGCTGTTCTTGGCGTATTCGCTACTTTACTGCCTTTTTATAACTGCTACAGATCTTCAGTACTTCATAAAGTTTTGGACTGTAAGTACTGCTAATCCAACATGATAGGGATCTTTGATCACATGATGCAATGTATTTCTGATCTGCTGTGTTGTGCCCAAAACGTCTTTAGTCACATTCATGTTTTACATACGTGATATTTGATTTTTCTCACAAGGCTGGAGGTAGAGCACATTTCCGTCTGAGGGAATACCTGGTATGAAGCAAGCAGCTAGTTATTGGTGCTAAAATAGAAGCAATTTACTGAGTTTCCCTTAGAATAGTGAGTTAAGTCTCATAAATCCTACAGAGAACCCAGTAGACGGCACCTGCTGATGAGATTTAGTTCATTTTTGTGTCCTCTGTGCCAGTTTGGGTGTGTTACTGTGTTGTTGTTCCCTCAGAACGGCCTCCCAGACACTCAGGCAAAGTTCCACATCCTGTTCCTCTTCTTCTCGGCCTCCATGTTTTCCGTCAGCCTGGCGTCGCTCTTCATCTACCACTGCTGGCTGGTCTGCAAGAACAGATCCACTCTTGGTAGGTGCATTATGTGGATATTTGTGTGTTTGAAGCAGCCTCAGTTCCTCTTCTGTGTGCATCTCCTTCCAGTCTGCTCACTGTTTGCACAATGTCGTCTTTGCACTAATGATGAAGGATGTTTCATTGCATTTTTCCCACCAGTCAGTCACCATCCTCATCAGCGCACAGACTTGATGAGCCTCTCTGGGCCGCTATCAGACGGAGCACTTTCTCATTATGTGTGCACAGTGGCACACTTTGTCTGTGTGCGTTGAGGAGAGTGGATTATCCACAGGAGTATGTTACAGTGTAATGCAAAGACACAAGGCTCAGGGCAGTAAGCAGCTTAGTAACAGACACTGATACGTCGTTCACAGGGAGAAGTCACACCTGGTGAAACAGTCTGAGATCTGCTTTTACTGCACAACAAAGACACTTTCATTCAGAGCTGTTTCATTGATGCCACAGTTCTGCAGGAACGGCTCCTGCGGTGATCTGTTGTCTGAATGAGCTCCTGTTATCAGTTTGAATAACAGCTTATATAAAGACAGAGGAGGGAGCGCTGTATTTATTCATCTTCATGCCAGACTGACTCTTCCCTTCCACGTCTGTCTTGTTTCAGAGGCTGTGCGAGCTCCGGTGTTTCGTCACGGCACAGATAAAAACGGCTTCAGTCTCGGCTTCAGTAAGAACTTCCGACAGGTCTTTGGGGATGAAGTTAAATTCTGGCCTGTTCCCATTTTCTCCAGGTAAGGTCGACCCTCGAAGGAATTCAGGGTTAGAAAACAGGTCTAAAGGTACTTATCAAATAAAAGATAACTAAACAGCCTAGTAAAGAAATTCTTTATACCATCCTCAAGAGGATCCTTTTACATTTTATAAGCCGTGATGATCTCTAATGTTACATCCTGACTGAAGTACCATCAGGTAAAAGACTTCATTTGCTGCTTCAACATGCACAACTTTGCATGATCAGTAAAAATACAACCAACTCAAAACTTGTTGACATGAAAGATTTAGAATCATTCAGTCCCGTAGATTTGCAGGACAGCTAAAACTACAACTCCACTAATAACAGTGTTGGCAGTTCTCCTGCTGTACATGCTGGATTGTACATTGCTACAGTAGCTGCAAGCAAGTAGCAGCAGCTAGTTTCAGCAATCACGCTGCAATTTCTACAGGAATTGCACATTCTAGCTACATGGCAGCTGCCTCACAGCAAGAAGGTTCTGGTTCTAATCTTGCCTGTCTCTCAGTTTTTTGCCTGTGATTAATTGGTGGCCTATCCAGGGTGTGACCTGCCGTTCACCCTATGTAGGTTGGAATAGGCTCCAGCCTCTACAGGAAAAAAGGGGTTTTAGCTAATGGATGAATTTAAACATAAAATCAATACAAAACATCCAAAAAATTGCACTGTGCTGTGTTGCTGGCTGAAATTAGAGTGAAATATGTCCAAACATTCTTACTTCTTTTTACTGTAAGCTCAAATAAATTCATAAAAGTCTTCAAAATGGTCACTATTGTGTGATAATCCATGGTGAATAATGATGTCATGAACACTTAGTGGCAGCTGTGGCTCAGGTAGGAGAGCAGGTTGTCCACTAATTAAAGGGGTTCGTGTTCATGTAGTGGAAAGCACAAGCTGCAGTCATTTTAAGCAAACAACAGCCTTCTAAATCACATCGCAATCTTTCTAGGAATTGCACATTTTAGTTAGAGGTGGTTCTGTGGAAAGTGATGAGCCCAGAGCCCTGAGTTGAACTGGGGATCTATCCAAGGTGCACCCCTTGCCTAATGTCAGGTGGGATAGACTCCAGCCCCTTATGACACTCTAGCAGATAAGGCAAGAACATTTTTACTCCTGAGTTGTTGTGAGCTATACACAGATCAACCACTACATTAAAACCACCTGCCTAATATTGTGTAGGTGCCCTTTCTACAGCTAAAACAGATGTGAATCATTGGGGAATGTACACGGGACCTCTTGGGGTGTCCTGTGGTTTCTGGCACTGGGATGCAGTGGATCCTTTGGGTCCTGTGGGTTGAGGGATTGGGCCTTTGTTGACGCTTGATCGGATTGGGATCTGAAGAGTTTGGTGCCACAATGCTTAGATGGGTGTCAAAGTAACAACCACATGGATACCAGGACATGACATTTCCCAACAGAACAATGCATTGTAACAAGTTAATCAATGTTACCACCTGTCAGTGGTTTGGATATTGTAGATGATCAATGTCCCCTCCATTACTCTTGTATTTATAAAACACCATCTGTATACAGTGCAAAGCATTAAAATCCCTAAATGGTGACTCCACACTGATCTACTGTACACAAGTTCATTATAATACCATGTACAGTTATTTGCAGTGTGGTGTTAAAACCTCTGCATCAGTGCTCACAGCAAGCACACACACTTTCATCAGAAAATGTTCAAATGAAGCAGTTTAGTCATATTTCAGTAATCTTACTCAGGATGTCAAAGCAGTCTTGAGTGAATGAAATCACTATTCAGCTCGGGGATTAGTGAGCGCTGCCGCTTAGTTCGAGACAAAAGAGTTCAAAAGACGGAGAAAGTCCCCGAAGAGGCAGGAGAGCATTAGCTGCTGCAAACAGCACCATCACTACAGTGAATTAATGCAGAAGCTCCAGATTTGCAAAATTACTAATTTGTACCGACAGAATGAATCTTTTTCATGATTGTACGGCTTTTAATGTATAAACTGAAGACAGTTTGGAGGTACAAATGATTCAGACTCTGTAATGAAGTAACACAACATGAATGAAATGTTAAATGTAAAGTGTGTTGATGCTACAGCTTTAGTAGTGTGCCTCGTAGCTTTTTAGTGGTTAATATGAACTAATTTTTGTGAGTCATGTGAGTCATTTTTGCTGACTTGTTGACTCATCTTTACTTGTGCTGCCATAACACTTCATTCTAGCATTTACTCTTATCCCATAATTGCCACTGGTGTCTACAGTGACCGCTGCTCTGCAAAAGCTACACAGGCTTCCTTTAACGTGAACTTTATTAACCATTATTTCCACATACAAACCGTTAAACATGTTACGTTTCTGTCTGTATTTTGTCCTGGCACTTCAGTTTAGGTGACGGCTGCTCTTTCCCGACCTGCCTGGTGAATCTGGACCCTGAACAGCCGTCGTCACCCACCGGCTCCAACCCTGCCAACAAGGCGTGAGTGAAGACAAGAACACACCCATCCATTACACATGTAAACCAAAGTACTGCACAGAAACACAAGTCTGCACAACTACACTCTGAAAAATGAGGTTTGGGAGCAACAGAAAAAGTGAACAGTTTGCATCAGTCTTTTTGAGTTATGACAACTTCTAATAAAATTCTGTTCAACCAACCAACTACACTGAGTTTGAGGAGTTAGGTTTTCCAGTCTGCAATCAAAGGTATTTCTAATGACCAATCTTAACAGTATGAAATTGTGCAGACATGTTTAGACTGGAAAGGAGACTTGAAATCCTGAACCACACGTGAAGTAAATGTTAGTTATCAAACCAATGTCCTTAAGTTACCTCAACTGGAATTTAGTGTTAAATCAACAAATGCGGAAATCTGAGTTTAAAATAAACATACTATCAAGATGGGGCAACATTATTACGTCTGTGCAACCCATTAAAGCTTTAGAGGTGGATCTACATTATTTTGCAACCGTGCATTTAATTAAGTGTACAGAATAGCTCCTTTGAATTACTTTTTAGAGTGTACAAGTCCAGCCTCTAGTGGTTTATTGACTGTGTAGGTTCAGCGATGCAGGAAGACCTCTCTGTAGCGGTTAATTTTCAATGACAGGATTTAGAAGTATTTTATCTTAACAGGAAGCCTCAGTGGAAATTGTTCATGAAACCTTGTTTACATCTGTGGTTCTGGGTTTTCAGTGCAGCAGAAGGTCGCCAGTTTCCCTCCAAACCTCTGAGAGAGAGTCAGAGTCGCCTGCTGAGCAGCGCCCCCTCCTGGTCAGAGAGTGACGGTGCAGCAGACAAGGACAAGAAGGGCAAGACAATGTTATTATTCCTATAGGGTCATTCTGTATCAACTCACCAAACCGTCCGAGTGTCAGTTTCTTGAAAAACATGGAGGTGAAAACTTCTATTCTATTGCAAAAATCCTAAAGTTCTCCTCCGAATACTTTATTAGTTATGATTTTTTGAAGTTTGGCCTCCTGAACTAAATTTAATCATTTTTCATTTGGTTGAAATTTCTACTAAACAACCACAAAACCCAGAGACTTATCTGCAACTAAACAGCTGTTGCTGAATGTTTCACATCGATAAAATTAATAACAACACATAATTTCCCTGCAACAAAGAGTCTTCAATTCTCAAAATCAATTCTCAAAAGTTAACATCTCCACTAGTTTTCACTTACTTTCAACCAAAATGTGATTCTGTGTAATATTAATAGTGTCAATAACATAGTTTCATCATGCCTGTAAGGTTTTTGTTAGTGCTAAATGTAGCGTCAGAGCTGAAAAACCTTCTTTTAACTGGTTTTAACTTCTTTTAACTAGTCTTTGCACATATATAAAAACAATACAAGATGTTATATCACTTATTCATCATTTAATCATTTGGAAAACAGTTCATGTTACTTGTATTATTACATTTAGTTGTTTTGTTTCATGTGTAGAAGGTCTTCTGTCTGTGTGTGATACCTACACTCACCAGTCCCTTTATTATTTACACCTGTGAAATAAAATACCATCCAGTACACATGGGTGTAGGTTTCCTTTTAACATTTGTGGGGAATGCATCAAGCAGGAGATGCAGATGTCCAACCCCGGGTCATTTTGAGCATCAAATACTATATTTCTTGCATTTGGGTGAATTTTTATGCACCAATTTGTTTTTTTTGTGTGCAATTTATGGTGGAAATGTTTGTTTTTATATAAAGAAAATACAAAATGTATGCACCAAATGACCATTCAAAATATGATGGAATATAATGCAGAAAGGCTCTCAGGCTTTCAAATATTTATTTCCCCATAGATTGTCTTTTGATATTATCTTGGCTAAGTAAACACACATATACAGTTGGTATGATTTTACTCTTCCAGATTTTCTTTTGTGTCTTTTGTTTGGTGAAGGAACCTCTTGCCTCTAAATATGTATGTGGCACCTGTTCATGTCAATGGTGAATTAATTAGTTTGAATTAATTTATAAACACCTACACTTTAATAGTTGCTTCAGGAAAAAGTTCTGCTCTTGTTTGAAACCCACCAATGTCTGAGGCTTTGTTTGTAGTGGTTTTTCTAAGAATAGCTCTTCTGCTTCTTCCTTGTTTTTATCAGCAGGACAAATGCATGTTTTCTAAATATTAAGAGGGTCATATCTTCTGCATCTGCCCTGAAATCTACTTCTGTGCTAACACAACAGCTCTGCCATAAAATCTACTTCCACAAAGCTGTTATGTTTTCCATTAGAGAGGGTTGGGTGAGTTGGCATGGAATGACCTGATAATGGGTTTCTCTAAAGCTTCCTGTTTGCAAACCACAATGAAAAACTTTATGTGATTGTGTGTGTGTGTGTGTGTGTGTGTGTGTGTGTGTGTGTGTGTGTGAGTGTGTGTGTG
>OMNN01027392.1:13004-23074 GCA_900302755.1 Chromis chromis
GTGTTCAGGGGCCAGCAACCCAGGGATGACCATAGAAAATGAGGCGTAACCACAGTTACAGCTGACAACAAACCAGAGCAGTAAGTTTACGCTCATACAGAAGCAAACCACATAATTAAGCTTATAATAAACTGATAATCTGTCGTGTGTTTGACCCTGCAGGTCTGTGCTGCCCCCTCCTCTGTGTTTGTGCCTATCGGAACGTGACGTGGTGGTGACATCATCGATAGTCGTTATTTCCCATAGTGCACCCTGCTTCTGAGAGTTTCACATCACACACACACACACACACACAGACGATTATTATCAGTTATCAGCAACAACACGATCTGCCGCCGTCTGAATGTCAGAACAGAAATTAACAATTGCATTCCAGAAATCCAATTTTTCATTTATTTGTATATAAACAAGCACAGAGCAGCGACGGAGGAGTTTTGCACTTAAATCAGTTTGTGCGTTACAGTTCATGTGTCAGGAAATGACCTACCAGCTTCTTTGTTTTTCATAGCTTAGCACACAAGTAAATGCTGTTATGAGTTTGCCAAAAATGTTTGAGTATAGATTAGTAGTGGTGTTAACGTGCTGTAACAGACATTCCTTTATTGCCATTTTTTGTTTTCAGTGGAGTTTCTTAATTTTACTTTGGAGGGGAGGGGGAGGGCAGGGTTTCGTGGGATCAAATGATGCATGCTCTCATCTCAGGATGTCACTTTGTTGTAGTGAACTGTACCACAACATCCTTTTTTTGCTTGGAACAAAAAAAAACAAAAAACAAGTGTAGTCGTTAGTAATTACATTTCAATAAGGGCTCTTCTGACTCTTCATAGCATGAGTGAGGATGTTGCTGTTACACTGAAGTCGGTGGTGCTCTGTGCTGCAACAGCCGCCCCCCCCCCTTTTCCCTGCCAAATACGTGAGCTGCTGTCTGGTAGCCTGAAGAAAGTACATGTCAAACTTGCTGGCCAAAAAGCTTCCTGACTGTTTGTCTCTGGAGGGCCGGCACACTGGCCGCCAGCAAAAAAAATCAAAAATCAAACTCCGTGTGATGCTGCTGCAGATCTGCTCACCATCAAAAGGCAGATGCTGCTGTTTTTCTATCGTTGTACTGCAGAGCAAAGAAAAAAAAAAAAGAACATCTTCTCCAGCCGCTTTGTACTTTCATCTTCTAAAGGATTCTGTCTTTGGCTGGAGACGATTATAAACCATCATCAGTGAATGTATGCTTGTCTCAAAAGTAGAAGAAGAAAAAAAAAAAGCTTCAGTTGTGTCAATCTATATTTTTCTATTCTTGTCTGTACGACTCAAGAGACGATCTGGATGTGTGAGGCAAATGTACTGTACAGTTGTGATGCCTTATAAGAATAAAATGAGCTCATCTTCAGTCTCATTCGATTCTTCACTGGGGGTTTTGAGTCATTAAAAGATGTAATGGTCACGAGCACTTTATGGTAGAAAACTTTCAAGCCTTTATTTACAAAATAACCTAAAAAAATATCCTCTTTTTATATTGCATATTCTTCCTTTACTCCTTTACAGTGTGAAAGATGTGCTGCAGAGAGAAAGTGTTTTTTTGTTTTTTTGTTTTAGCTTCTGTTGCAGAGGAATAAGTGGCGGACCTACACTTCAACACAAACCTATGCAAGTTCAGGAAACTATTCAACAACACAGCATTTATTCAAATGTTTTAGTACATGCGGCTGTTCTACGCAGCATGAGTGAACTGGAAAAGCAATACAAGGGGGAAAAAAAAATAGCACAAAAGTGTCATTCAAAAGGCCAGAACTACAAGTGAAGTGAACTCAAATAGATACGTGTTAAAAAGCAATGTTATTTTGTCTGACGAGTAAAAGTTTCTTCTTCTTTTATTACAAAACTAAAACTCTGCAAAACCTTTTAATTTGAATTAAAAATGAAAATGTACTCTCAGCTTAGAGGAGCCTTAGAATGTCCTGCAGCTAATGAGAGCTGTTTTTGTTCAATTCTTTTAAATGTAATTCTAATTTTTTGGAGAGGTTTGGTGAATTCGAGTGGTCTATGTAAAGAGGTGATGCATCTGTTCACGTGTACTCGTGTCAGTGACGGTGTTTACATGCACAAACAAGCAGCATTCCTCCAATGACAACCACTTGTATGCATCTAGGTACATACTAATAATATCTTTATATGCAACTATACTGAACATTATCATAAATGCAGACAGAAGAACAGGAAATAAACGGCGTTCACTTGCTTCAGCGTCTCATCCAAAAGCAGAATGCACCAGTTCGATAAAGGCTTCTCACAGTGGGACTGGAGCGTATTCAGGTCATTATAAACATCTTTATAGGAACAAACGAAAAATAACCTCAAGATCCAAGTGCACGAACACACACACTCCCTTTCTCGTTATCAGGCAGGAAATCCCGGCGCGATCACACTCATGTGTGGGCTCTTAGTGTTGAATGGGGCGACTACTTAGTGTCAGATAACCAGCACAATAAATTAAAAGTTTAAAAGATAAGAATGCAGCTGATATTAAGGCTGAGCGTGGTGAGAGCAGCTGTTGACATTTACATGTTCACAATGTAAAATGGGAACGTAGAGAAGGCAACAAAGAGGAGAGAGACACCAGAAACATGTTCAGCTTTCCATATAAAATCAGGTTAGAGCTTTAAAGTGCAAAACATTTCTACAGAACACTTTTAGGAAAACTAAAATCCCATCTTCTCAAGCATGTTAAGTTTTAGCTAAACCAACCACACTGTCTATTGCTGCCTCGTAGGAATAAAAGACTAAACTCACACACATGCTGCTGCGGCATGTGTGAGGACAGCTGGGATTTTTTTTTCACCATCATATTCAGTCATCTAAGGTGAGCAGAGCCTATGAGAAACAGCTTGCTAAACGATGCATATGTATGTTTTTTTTTTTTCCTTTTGTTCTTCCATTATTATGGTCATCCGGTTGTCGGAGTTTGGCGTAAGCGCCGCACTGATTGTGGATGTGAACTGCAGGATGGAAGAGTTTCAGAGTGACGTCACGACTGCTGCTTGTTAGCTTCCTCCTCGTAAGCATTTCCCGTTCCGTTCTGGACGTAGGCGGAGCCCGAGCCGAGCCCGTACAAGTGACCACAGTACTTTGCATCATCAATATGGTCCTCGAAGAACATCTGTGGGGAGAGTGGCAAAAAGGACAAGAAACATTCTCATTTAACATACTATGAAATGCATCATAAGGTCATCTTTAACCCTCTGAATCCCAAAACCTGTGGCAGGTTTGAAAGACATATTAATTAAAGAAAATAAATCCCCAAAATGTGCCGGTTTGTGAGAGTCAGAAACTGTAAAAACAGAAATAGTCATTGGATAGTCAACTTTCCAACGGTCCTTGAACTACTCGTGTGACATGCAGCTCTGTTGAGAAATTTAACAACCATCTGAGTATAAAAATGTGATTCTTCATCAAAAATCACTTTATTCTGGATGTCTCACTTACTAATTTGCCAAAAATAAAACCTTTGCATGAACCAGATTCTGTTAAAAAAAATTTAAAATTATACGCTCCTTGGTACAACTTTTCAGCCAATAGTGACTCAGCTGAGACGGGGAAAGAATTCAGGGACTTTTCAGCTGAACTGCAGGCTGTGTTTACACAGAGCAGCCAGGAGATCAGTATGGAAACAAATTCAAAATGTAAGTAGTAAAGTATCTGCAGTATGTAGAGCCACTATTGTGGACACTTGGAAAAATGTTGTACATGTTGATTCCATTTTTTTTTTTCTCAATTTCTGTAAAATAAGAAACTATAATTTGTGGCATTATAACTTTGTTATACTGCATAAAGACTTTTCTCTCTACTTCACTACTTCTACTTCACTACTGATGTGTTGTTTCCATAGAGGTGCAGGACTTTATACTGTAGTGAACAATGAGCCAACAGTGAGTAAAGAAATGTGACAGGAGCAAAAAAAAAAAAAGCATCCAGAAGGTTCAGAAGGTTAAAACAGACCTGCAATGATTAGCCAATTAATTGATTAATCGAATCACAACAGCAAATTAATCTGCAACTATTTTGATTTATTGTTTCAACATGTTGTCATTTTTCATGCAAAAAAAGGTCCAGGTCCTCAAATGTGAAGATTTCCTGCTTTTCTTTGTCATATCTGTCAGTAAAACTAAATATCTTTAAACAAATCTTTGAACAAAACAAGCAATATCAGAACATCTCCTTAGGATGTGAGAAATTATAACTGATATTTTGAAGGTTAAATGATTAAAGGTGGAGTATCCGAGTCTAATCCAATACACTCTTTGTCAGTAAGTATCTCTTCATGGTCCGCTACCTGTCTGTTCTGTGTGTGCACTAAAAAACTGGTGTTCGTACACAGGCCTCTGTAAATGGGACACAAAACGAGGCTCGGGCTAATCCTACTATTCCAGTGTATCCTGTGCACGTTTGAGGTCATGGACATTTGTGCTCAGGACGGGGGAAAAAGAGGGGAAACAGAGATGGAGGGGAAGCAAAAGGGATGGCTAACGAGGCACATACCAACTATCTTCATGACTATATTAAGATAACTGTCAACAATCTTTCTCCAGAATCGCAGAATCCATCATTAAATATCCCAACTTTGAAAGTTTTAGCTACTGGAGGTGTTCAGAAATGTATTCTTATGACACCATCATCATGTGAAATGAAGTCTCTGGTGTGTTGACTCCAAACTCCTTGTGGTGCTAAGTTATGCTATGAATTGATTTGCACAGATGCTGCAGCTTTTTAAAGCCTCACATTAATATCATATCAACGTGACTTTGTTGTTGTAAATTTAAAAAAGCTGAACTGACAAAACAACATTTCAACTTGTATTTGAAAATGTCAGATTGCTTTTGCTCTATGCAATATCTGAATATTCCCACATGGAACAATCAGTGCTTGTGCATATTCTTTGTTTATTTTTATTTTCTACTTATGTTCCCTACACATTTGAACTACCCCATTAGCTGCTATGACACTGTAAATTCCCCCACTGTGGGATTAATAAAGGTTAATACTACATTATCTTAAAAATAATCAACAAACCAATCAAGGCATCCAGTTTGGGCTTGTGAAATTTTGGAAATCACACAGATATGTTACTATTTCTGATCCAGTAAGATTGCCATCAAGGCTTTTACTCTACTCTCTTACTTTTACTAAGTCCTCTCTCTAACTCTGGGTGCCCACCTCTCTCATCTTAAAGAAAGCCATGCCTGTGAGTAAAGAGTCCGAGCCGGCCTGATGCTGTGGTCCAATCCTCTCCAGCTCCAGCTGCTCAGCTACTTCCTGCAGCCCGCCCTGAAAACAAAACACCGTGAGTCACTCGAGATCAATGCTTGTAGTCAAAGCAAAACCTCACAACAGATCCCAACAGTGATCAAGGTGTTAAACGGATAAAGCAGCAGAGCCTCTGTGCTTCCTGCTGTAACATTTATCAAAGTACCTTCAGGTTTTTACAGCTCTTCATGAGGTACTTGACATCGTAAATGACAGGGAAGTACAAGCGTAGAATCTCAAAGAAGTCCACCTCCTCCTCAGGCAGGTTAGCGTTGGACAGAATCTTGATCAGGTAACCAAAGTCATAGCCGCTGTAAAACACAAACACGGAAACACACACAGCGCTTTCAAAGAGCACACAGCAGCAGTGGGCGTTAAAAGATTTTCTCACGTCCAGTCGTGACACAAAGATAACCAAAGACAGGCTGGTGTTTAGAGCCTGGAACCTGTTTGCCATTATGTTCAGAATAAACTGTAAGTCTATTACACGTGGAAAGCCAAATATATACATAAAGTCACTGCACTCTGCCAAAAGAATATCATGTGATGCTGAGAGTTGATTTTAAACAAGTATCCCTCTAATCAATAGATAATATGAACTGAAAAAGATGAGAAAGACAATATCCCATGAGATAAACACTGAATTCACAAGACAACAGTAAAAAATACAGATATTAAAAAAAAAAATCCAACAAAAATACAAAGAACATAAATGAAAATGACATTAAAACCTGTTTGTATAAGTGTGTTCTAATTATCTGAACAGATGACAGTGATGTGACAAATTTAAGCTTTATTTAATTTCCAAAGCCTGTTTAGCCATGTTTAGCCTCAGTTTGCCACGGAGACACAGCAGAAAACGGAGTACAAAAATAAAAATGTTCAGCAGCAGATTGGAGAAGATTTTGGGGGGAAAGACCAAAACACTGAAACAAGGGAACAAATTTAACAGCTAATTCTTATTATGATATTTCTTGTTTTAACATTTTGGGCAATTCAATTGAAGGCAACTGGACTCGGTAGTATGTCTGGGAAGATGTTTTGCCTCTCATCCGAGTGGCTTCATCAGTTCATGCGTGTCAAGACTAGACTGGGCTAGTCTGACTTGCTGGTGGGAAACCCAGGTATTATTATATTATAATGTTATAGTTTTTGCATAACATCTTATGGTATCGTTACAACATGACAAACAAATAAAACTAAAAAAATTTCCACAATATCATTGTAAGAAGTTTACACAAAGAAGGATGTCTGGGTGGATTTGCATGACAGTATGTACATTGAAGACATAACACTCTGAATATTTGAAGAGCCTGAACTAAAGATGCTATAATATTATGTACAGTATGGTAATGAGGAAACAAACTCCAACTGCCCCAAAGCACAAACCGTTTCATGCAGTATACAAACAACTAGGACGTACGACTTGGTCATAATAATGCACCTTAAACCTTGTCTGTCACATTCTGTAGTGTGAAATGAGCTGTCATCTGTTTGTGTGCTGTCGGTGCTCAAGCTTGTTAATACTTGTGTGCAACATTGTATGTGATATAACTGCACAGAGGACTGTGGGTCGGAATGGACAGAAAAGCATGCTGGCTTGCATACTGCAAAATCCGTAGTAGGATACCAGGGTATTTTTGGTGTACTGCACCTGACATACTATGTACTGGAACATACTAAATGTTTTTCTGGCAACTGTATAGTATTGCACGTAGTATGGATATTGGAACACAGCCAGAATCAGTTAAGAAGAAAAAGTAGTCTACTACATTTAATCATAATGCTACCACAGTACTACGACTAAAACAATTAAATGAATATTACCAGTAATTACAATTTTGGCTTCAAATAATTAAATGAATATGATTGACTGCAGTAGTAACGTTTAAAACACGCTCCGCTCAAAGAAAACAGCCCATGTAAATAAAATCACTGTGTTTTAACTTGGGCAAATCTAACATTAGAAAGCCTTATGTCACTACTTTCCAACAATTCTTTGGCACACAACTGTCTGAGCTACTGCACTGTAGCTGCCTGGCAAAGGTCTACCTTAGAGTGCATGTGAGGCGTTTAGGGAATACTGGTAAATTGGGGTGTCTATTTTATCAACAGACAGATGCTCAGCAAGTGAGAAGTTTAGCCTGTGCACAGTTTATAGGAATGATATCCCATCAGACAACCTCAGTGAATAAGACTGGTGCCAAAATATTATATTTTCAGATTAAAATATTTTACAAATATCAAGTCTGAAGTCAGTGACAATGCAAAACTAGGTTATGCAAAGATACCTATTTATTAGCATGCAAGGTGGATTGGTAGTTGTGGCTATGCAGTACCAAAATAAAAGTGGAGGGTGTCCAAATCATGTGGTGGTGCAACCAACAGAGAAAGTTGGCAGCATTAAGTGCTACTCAGTGGAAGTTAGTCTGGACCACGTGATACCAAAATCAAAACAATGTGTCACTGATGAATGCTTGGTTATTAACAAACTGACATCAGAGTTAAACACTGTAAGAGACGCTACGACTTACAATAAATATGACTGCACAGCCGCCTCCAGTACAGCTGCCAGAATTCCAACATAACCGACTGCATATAAAATCAATTCTGATTGCAAAAGCAGAATACCTGTGAAAAGACAGCCACTTGACGCCATCGCAGAGCACCACTCCTGAAGTCATCAGCAGCTCTGCAAAGTAAAGTGTCTCAATGCCTTCGTCCTCGTGCTTCTTGAACTGGATGCCTGAAGTGGTGAGGAGCTCAATGGAGTCTTGTGCATACATATCTTCTCTGATGGGAAAGACAAACACAAAAACCATGCTGTTATTATTTGAGCCTCAAGGGACAATGAAGTCGATAAGAGATCAGTAATGACGATAGAAAAAATAGCATGAAATTTGCAACTGTGTCTGAGATAGTGTTCTAGCAGCGTAAGGAATTTTCTATTTTGCACTCAATCAGCATCTAAACTAGCAAAAAACACAGTGGTGTGAGCAATAAAGGCGATAAGGTTTTGTAACTACATGTGCAGCTAATCACTCACTCTAAGGTCTCATCTGTGTATACTGTAAGCAAACTGAGACAATCTTCCCTTACCTTGAATGACCTAATTGCTGGTTCTAATTTGAAGTACAGTAAAGACTGTAATTATTTAGACAGTTACACATTTGTGTTCATCAGGCTCTGTCCTTCAGCACATTCAATTAAAATAAATAAAATATTCAAAACGGCATTAAAAAGCCAAGTCTCAGCTTTAAACTAAGTAGAGAGAACTGTGTGGGAGATACAGACCAACATACAGTGTCTAAACTGCAATAGTAGCAGTAAAGACACGACCATGCGAGTGAAGAAGGTAATAATAAAGCTAGAAAAAGCAGAAAACTATCAGAGAGATGTCAAAGGTAGTTGTTTGACAAAATCAACTGTTTGGATCACTCTAAGAAAGCAGAGGAAAACCAGGAAATGACAAAACCTGGCAGACTGAGGAGCAGACAGAAAAACTATTTGCACGATAAAGAAAAAAAGCTGTTTATGGCTTCACAGCAAGTCAAGAATGTTCTCCAGGATGTAGGCGAACATGTTTCCGAGTCAACAATTAAAAGAGGACTTCATGACCATAATCTCCGAGGATTCACCACAAGATGCAAACCACTGGGAAGCCACAGAAACACTGGGTTGTGTTTTGCAAAAACATAGAAAAAGAAGGAACGTAGCCTTTTGTAACAAAGTTCTACAGACTGATGAACCAAAATCCACATCCTTTTAAGGGACAGAAAGAGGAAACTAATGCGGCGATGCTTCTGTTAAGGTTTAGACACATAAAGCTGCTATATTAATGATTTCAGTGCAGAGAATACAGAGATATACATAAGTATTCTATGTGCTCACATTCAGCCAAATACATCAAAACAAGACAGCACCAACATATGACCAAAACAAGCACATTCTATATAAAATCAACTGCATCTTGAAACCCACCTGACCTCCTCGGACTCAGCTGATTTTTGTGAAATAATTTTAGTATATTTAATGAATCCATGTAAAATGTACCTTCATACTATGAGTACTTTCACAGTTAGAGGCCTCTGAAGTACACAGAAAGTGTGTAAACATTAGTGTTATTTTTCCATCATTTCTGAGCCTTTATAACTTCCTGACTACAGGAGAGAGCCACAGGAAATGTTCAGGGATGAAAAACAGACTTGAGTTTTGTTAAGAACTGCAAACAAATTTACATCCACTCCTGGTGTTGCAGTCTAAAGCCAAAATCTTGTTTTTGTTCAGCACGATTTTCTCCATAAACAACTTTTACCATCAGTACCATTGGATATACCATATAACAAAACTGCACCAGTTTAAGCAAGCATTGTTTCCCTGGGTGTGTCATCTGTTTTCTGATAATTCACTGGAGAAAACTTCAATCAAATCACCGTGTGTAATAGGTGGCTGGTCAAAACAAGTAGCAAATGAAAGGTCTCATTTTTACCGACATGTTGACAAAGGCTCTTATTTTAGAGTCAAAACTAATTTTCACTATTTTCATAAACTTTGAGATTCTACTTAACCAGAGTACTAAAACAATGATCATTTCTGCATGATCATTTTCCTGGCTCTGGAATGATGTGATGGATACTAAGACTACACATCATCACCGCTGTTAATAATCTGACGACAGAAACAGGCCAACAATACAAACCCACAGAACAAGAACTGAACACTAGAGTAGTATCAGGGTAGAGTCTGAAAGACTCTTAAACAAACACTAGAAGCTCCAA
>OMNN01027397.1:4813-21723 GCA_900302755.1 Chromis chromis
CGCTTGTCCCAGTCACCACTACTGTGGGCCCTTGAGCAAGGCCCTTAACCCCTGACTGCTCCCTGGGTGCTGCACCACGGCAGCCCACTGCTTCTAGTATGTATAGTTAAGGTTAACCTTGAATAGGATGGGTCAATGCAGAGAAGGAATGAACCCAAGGGGATCAATAAAAATTAGATAAAGGATAAAGAGGCCAGGCACATTAAATCTCTGGTTCCAGATAGTTATGTTGAAAACACTGAAAAGGGAACCAAAATAAACAGTTCATGGGCATATCCAAAGATACAGAAATACTGGAGGTAGGTTGTTGAATGTGTAAGTCATGTAACAGGTAAAGCTCTAACTCAGCAAGCCATTTGGTTATTAAGAATTTACCTCGAGAACTATTGTTTCTTTGCAGCCGTCATAGCTTATCGACTTTGGACATTCATTTAACATTCAAACATTACTTCTATATGAGCGTAAATTTACTCTTACACTTGAGATCTTTTCATCCAAATTCTCAAAATCTACGCACAATTAAACATGGAAAATTAAGGCACAATAAAACACCCTCATTTTTTTCTCCGTTTAATAACAAAGACCGTATTTGAGTTCCATAAAGAACAAGAGAGACACCCCTCAGTGAGAGACACAAGTATAATGTTAACATTTCTCTGAAAAATCGGTGTTGGAAAGTGTTGCATCTTCAGGGTGGTGACTGACAGCGGGGGTTCTTCAGAATGCATTCAGATCAAGCTGGAGAGGCGCAAAACGACAGGGTACATACATTCAACATTCTAGAGGTTCTACGGGGTAAAATGCAGAGTTGGTACCCATGCTTTATCTAAAACAGTCCATCTTCAGTTACAGTCCAAAATGGTACAGAGCAAAGTTTCAGGTGGGTTTCTATCAGCTTTATTCGTCCCTCTTCACTCTGTGTGCAGTAAAAGGCTTCATGTGGTTCAGAGTGCTCATGACAAAGACGAGGGGAAACTGAAACCCAGATATGTCTAGAAAAAGAACAGTACATCAGAGGAACAGGCCTGGAGACCACCTGCAAATGCATTTATACACATTTTTACACAGAAAAAGAATGTATTCACACCTGTACAGAGGAGTAGGCCTATGTCTGCTTTCACAAGAAGGCACCTCCTTTTCCATCACTAACTGGATACTACTGGCCTTAATGCACGTGTGTATATGTACACTCATACATACAGTACATACACTGTTGGGAGCACAGCAGACAAGTTGAGGGGGAGGCAGAGGGACTGAGTGAACGCTAGGGCAGTGCAGATTGTGACAAATTAAGTCTCACAAAATTTGTGGAAATGAGATTGAAATCAAAAGACCTCATGCTCACTTCAGAACATTTCATAAGAACCACTAAATAAATGTGATCTCAACAACGAACAGTCCTGGTAGAAAGAGTTCTCTGGAAAGGATTGGAGCTGCCTTAAGTTTTATTATAGTCTTTGGCACACTCCTGTTGTGCCAAAATAGGTTTTTCTTATCAAACCCTTGGCAGACATGACTAAAATCAATACAAATTCATCTATCTACATATAAAGATTTGTGCTCTTTGACTGACAGGCAGGGTGTGTGACGGCAACATCCACACCCCTTCAAACTGTGATCTCACGCACACACACTCACACACACTCCCCTTCCAAAAAAGGGGAAAGGAATCATCACATGCACCACATTCAAATATATACAGGTTTGCAAACATCAAGTTTTGTTTAAAAAAAGTAGCTACAGATTTCCAACAGAACATAAAAAGCTGTAGTTTTTTTTTTAGTAAAATGAAACTTATTATTAAGGTAACTTGTCAAGTAATTTGACCGTTCAGTTTCACTTCCTCAGGGTTAAGAGTGGACACCTGATTGGCTGTTCAGCGCTGCGGTGGGAACAGGAGAAGGGACACTCACTCAAGTTCTGGTTTCCTTCTGAATACCCCAGTTTACATGAGTGAGTCACTGTCACCCCAAATTTACCTCCACCCCTCCTCACTGTGGTCAACATGATCAACAAGTCATCGCAGGTCTAGTGCACTCCTATAAACTACAATGGAAAACTATGTGATAAACTTCTGTTAGATTTTTCTACTATCTGTGCAAAATGAATGCAAATGTGATATAAGCCAATGAAAGCTCCCTAGATATAGATTTTTCATATGCCTGCTGAAACTGGGAATTTGTTTTTTGTGTGATGTCACTCTTAGAGAACATGGCCGTCTTAGAATGGCTGCATAAATGGTAGCTCGTTTTCTCACATGCTAGACACAACGAGTGTATCTGGATTTAAAGGGAGATTCCACTGATTCATCATACCACCAGATAGGTTAAACAAAGAAATTAACTTGAAGCAGCACGGGATGACTTTCAGACCCTAGATTATACATTTTACATAAAACAATTCTGCACTTAAACCATCATCAAGGAAATCTCTGGTCGGAGTCACAGAAGACATTTTACAACCGTTCCCACAGACTGAACATCATTCAGACGACGAGTACGTTGATCTTAAAAATCACTGGAATGCCCCTTTAATTCTACGACCATACATCAGTAAACTAGAGGTAAGTGGTTCTGTGATCTTTGATAGTCGAGGCCCAAAAAGTTGAGCAGTGAGTCTGTTTCCCTGGTTAAGCAGCCATATATGAAATCCATGCACTTCTGAAGACTTGTTGCTCATGCACACAGATCAGGTAATGTTTTGAGGGTGGGAGCAGGTGTGATTAGAAAACTGCCTTCACATTTCCACCTTCAGATATCTCTTCCTCCTCTCAATCCACAATAAAGTGCTTGAGGTAACAACGCAAACAATAAAAACAAAAACAATTACAAATCTACAGGTTCCTTTGCTCTCACGGCTGTCTAGTTTCTGTAACAGGAGTTTGTGTTTTATACAGAAGTCCATGTAGTCTCTGAGCTTTATCGAATACAGTGAGCGGCCACAAGCCTTTTGTTAATTTCTTCTTCCTTTTCTTTCACTCCAATACTTGAAGTTTTCAAGACAGGCAGGAAACTCCATGTTCTTCTGAACCAATAAATAAGAACAATAACAACTTAAACACAGAGTAAATAACCACTGATAGGATGTAAAAAGATGAACTGCTTGATGTGGAGCTTGAGTCTGTTTGAAGCCCACAACACTGTCTCATAGTCCTGTGACTCCACTTTTTTCTTCTGGTAAAAACAAATGATATCAAGAATCTATATGTTGATCTGATGGTGTTCTACCATCACAGGGTAAAAAAAAATGCACCTGAAAGTGCATGCTTTTATGTCCACATCCGGTTTCAGCCTTTTGTTTCCGGATCTGTTGTCGTCTTTGGTTAGAAAGTTGTGCATCAGCCACAGTTCATTCTGTGATGCAGCCAGTGAAACGAACTGATGATAAATACAGATGAAACCTCACAAATGAAAAGTGCTTGAACTGCTACAGGAGGAAACAGGGGCTTTGTGAGGATGGTAGTCAATAGTCTTAGGACGTGGTCCCTCTGCGAGTGTGTCCGTGGGAGGGCTGCTACTCATACAGCGTGACAGTACAGTAGCACAGAGCTGAGATCCTGCGGTCCACACTGGCTTTATCTGCAGGGCACATACACAAAACACAAACTTGTCAACAGAAGGTTTTAGTCAACATATAGGACTGGTAAATAGCTTGTTTAAACCCAACTGTTCACATAGAGATGAAGGATTGATTATGTGTCATTATTAGCATAAATTACATCCCCAAACTGCTGTAAACTTGGACTTTTTCTGTTCCAGTTTCATTTACAAAAATGACCCTCTGGAGTCAAATGGAGAATTTTACATGGCTTCAAGTCCTGTCAAAAATCTAGCAGTGTCCCTAAGAGTGACACAGAATGTTTGCCATGAAGTAAAATGCCAAAAAACATCAGCCTTAAGAACAAGTCTCAGAAGTGGTCAACTTGACATGACAGTTGCTGGGCAACAAGCCTGCATTAACACCCTGAGGGTCCAACTGTAGTAAATGCCGGCTGGAGAGGTTCAGGACAGGACAGGATTGTATAACGTGTAGTTGAAGAGTATTAGTCATAAAAAAGGTAAAAGGACCTGTGAGTAAATCATCACACTGATTCAGTCTGAGTATTTATTTTAGATTAACTTTAGATTAACCTCAAAGTACATTTATTTGTCACTGCAATATAAAGTCCTGCACCTCAATGGAAACAGCACAGCCATGGCTAGAAGGAGTGAGAACTCAGAAAAATATTTTGTGCAGTAAAACAAGATCGAAATGGCATAAATTATATTAAAAAAAAGAAAAGCTGAAAGTTGAATTTGTTTATCTATTTTGCAAAAACTCTGCATTCATTCAGATAAAGAAATAATTATGAAGTCAGTCAAGTGTTTCCACATGTTCAGAAAGGCACAACACGTTGTATGTACGTTACTCATACAGATCTGGGATTTTGTTTGTACCTAAGAGAAAATTCTGAGTATGAAAAAGGTTATGACAGCCAGAAGCACTCTTAAATCATTGGTACGTGCCACAGATCTGTTCATATGCATCGCTGCATATGTAAGCCTGCATGCATGTGCCTTTCTCAGAGTGTGTACTCACATTTGACCACGTTCTCAATGTCAGTGGGGTCTTGTAGGATCTTGGACAGGCCGTCCAGTAACATGGCGGCCTTGCTGTAGCGGTAGGCGATGTCCTCCGTCTGCTTGAACATCTCATCCAGAGCTGCTGACTGAACCTGAGACACACACACACACACACACACACACACGTCACATTAGGCTGACTAGCACTAATTACAACTGCGTGTTACTTATTATTATCCTACAAATTAAATGTGATCATTTCAATCATCATTCCAAAATTCTACATGAGTGAGACTCACCATCTCCACTGCGTGATTGTAGATGAGCTTCTCTGCAGTGACGCTGTTGATCTCATCCACAAAACGCTGCTTATCAGAGAAGAAGTGGTTGAGTTTGTCGGTCAGCCGCCGGCAGAGCGAGATGCAGCTTTTGTAGCGCTCATTCAGGTTCTTCACCACTGAGAGAATAAAGGCAGAGGCTTTAGTATTTTTTATACATGTCATTTCATTGAGTAAATAAACTGTAAATATTAAGCAAAACAGACACAGGTTGCTTTTATAAAACTCTTGCTAATGAAGTAGGTCAAAAGCAGATTTCACTTCTTTCCTCACCCTCCGTTTCCAGTTTAATGTGCTGGACACAGTTTAGGTCAAATAATGGGAGAGGAAGACCAAAATGTCCTTACCTTGTTTGACAGCAGTGGAAGGATTGAGCTTGGCAGACTTAATCTGAGCCTTGGCCAGATGGAGGGAGGAAGCCAAGAGCTGAGCTGCCTTCATGTAGAGCACCAACTGCTCCACCTGCCTGTAGGGGGAAGCATAATCACAATATATAAGACAGATGGACTGCAGCAACATCACTGAACAAAAGGCCTCCTGAGGTTCCATGATATTATTCATTGGACAAGAGTAGCACAAAGGCAGACTAGACTTTCATTCCTTACCCCCACTCCTTGCTAAGCTGGCTGATCTGGTCCACAACCACACTGTCCTGAGGAGGGTAGAGGGAGGCGGCCGACACGCCAAGCTCTGCCCCTCCGGCTCGAATTGCCGCCATCTCCAGGACGCAGTCGGTGAATGAAAGCATCATCCGTAGGTGCATCAGGGTATCTGTATGCTCACGCTGTGTGATGGAGAAAAAAAAGTGTACATCCAAGAAACTGTCAGCATCCCTGTGGAATGATGAGAAATAGAGACAAAACCATGGAATTTGCCAGACGCCCTCCTTCTCACCTCCATGAGGGTCTCCTCAGGCAGCTCAGGGGCTTCGAAGGTGATGAATCCCTCCAAGCTGGGAGGAGATGTCCCATAAGGTACGTAGCGCAGGCTGCTGGGTGCCCCATCTGCCCCGGGGACAACCTGGCCACCCCCAAAACCTCCCGGAGGAGAGGAGCCCAAGGCCATGCCTGGGGGAGATCCAACATAGACCCGACCACTGGTGGAACACAGCGAGCCGGCTGAACTGTTGGAACCCACTGAGAGGACGGGGACGGGAGAGCAGAGAGTCATGTGATAAATGCCGCTGACAAACACCCCACAGCTTTTCTGCCTATAACAGCTGATTTGCGTGCACACTAGCTCGGCTCAGGTGGAGGGTTTCCTTACCTGAAGTGGTCCGTGGTCGGGTGCCCAAGTGGCTGCAGGTAGGAGGAGTGCTGCTGTTGGGTGGTGAACCCACAGTGAAAAGAACAGTACGGGGACTCGCTGACCCCCCCTGAACCAGCACGCTAGGACCTGCAGGGGCTTTGGGGAGAAAAGAATGAGTCATTTATTTCTGTAATACACTGCATATTGTATAATATAAGTGATTACATTTTTATTTTTGTTTAAATTGTTTAAATTTAGCAGTACATTGGTCATTTCATAAACTCACTAAATGACTGCACTAAGGCAAACAGTAGTAAACACTGTACAGAGTACGAGGAGCTGCGTCTCCATACCTGTGTCCATGGGTCGCTCAGTGTTCAAGCTGTCGGTGCTGCCCTGATAGGTCTGTCCACCCAAAGTGATTCTGATTGGCGGGTCAGACAGACGACCTGTGCTAACAGACCTGCAAGGCAACCACAGATAACGTCAGCACAGTGTCCAACAGTAGACAAACTGACGTCACGTGGTAAAAAGGAGCATCAGAGAGGGGTCAAAGTCATACAGAGGGACGCAACATTTCACTTTTAGAATTACATCATTCTTACAATGTTTACATTTCCTAATGGATTTGAACAGGCCGGTGCACCCAGCTCGGGCAAAGAAAAAATAATTAATTTATATTTCCAAGAATATTTGTGTATCATTAAATTTTGTTCAGGTTAATAGCTACCACTACACAAGTACACTACTGATCACCTGGGAAATCCATACTGTATACAGACAACTGGATAGCAAAGAAAAGACTGACCATAATGAGCTGCAGAACTTGGCATTCATTTATCAGTTTGACATTAGTTAAGGTGGAAGGTGAGATGGTGCTAAAAGTGTAGTTCTGGTCAAGGGAAGTAAACAGACTGATGATCCTACCTGCCAAAGGTTCTGCTGGCCTCTGGAGCAGCTGCCCGTCCGGCCAGGTACGGACTGCAGTGGTAGGCACAGACATCCCGGGCATCTGCCAACGCCTTTGTGGGCACAGGACTGTCCGCCAGAGCCATCAGATTACAGGAGGCCTGCGTTTTGGGGATCTTGAACGGTGCCGAAATAGTCTGATGGGAAGAAACAAACTTTAACACCTAACATTTAGTTGATTGAATATTAAGCATCAGCGCAGTTCCTAATAACTGCTCTCACCTTGGTCGGGGAACCAATGATGGTGGGCAGTGGGGACTTCTGCAGCCAGTCGGACGTGCGAGGAGAGGAGCCCAGCAACTTGGTGGGGGAGGAGCCGAGGTTAGCGGGTCGGCCAAGCTGAGGGGAGTGACTACAGGAGGAGGACGACGAAGGCTGCACAGGGTCTGACAGCTGCTTGTGGAGTTTCTGCCTGGTCTGGTAGACCTCGGTCAGGGTAGGGGCGCTCTGGAGCCGAGCCCCCAGGAGCTGAGAGGACGGGACAGGGGAACCTGGAGAAGGTAGAAGGATGAGATTGAAATCAATTCAAGTTAACTACCCCCCTTAAGTAAACAGGCATAGTGCTGACTCTGCAGTTTTTCATCAGAATGTAGAGAATGATTGGTCATGCATAGGAGGAGACATAACCTCATGCCTTATTTGTCTCTCTGCTGTTGTACTTCTTCAGCTCTAAAATCTGCTTTGCACAGATGCAAAAAAGCAGGGTGTGACGCTGTTGGAGACACTTTTATGAGCTTGTCACTGTTTCTACTCAGTCAGCAAAAGGAAAATTGTCCTTCCACAGAAACACTGTGTTGGTCATAAAATCTGGTTGTTTGTGTGACTTTCCAAGTGGGGGACAAAGTACTGCTGTCTGTCTGGCTGAGACATCATTTTAGACACTACACTGTAGCTTCCCTATTTAAAAAAAATAGTCACCATGGCATCAAACCTCTTGACACAAACAGTGAAGTTTTAGGGCGTCTGCAGTGTTAATATAACAGCAGAGTCAGAGCCTTTTAAAAAAGGCCTTGACTCATGGTGACTAATGCAACGTCAAAAATAAAGTCATGACACAGAGGAGAGAAACAAAACACCAGCTCCTGAAGTGCTTCTAATTCTGCTAAACTAAAGACCACAAACATTATAATGCACTGCTTTTTGGTAGAGCTGCATATGTTTTTGACCTGCCAATGTTCAATTAAACTTGTTTCTTACAATAAATACCAAACTTGTCTTCTTTGCATCCATTTGTACATCTATGTAGCTTTGACATCTGTATTTGAAGTTACACTCCAAGTATTAACTGTTAAACATTTACTGTTTCAACAACCCACAAGACCATTAAGGTTGAATCTTATCTAAGGGAACGAGATGACACAGTTAGATGTGCAACAACACAGTGACCATAAAGTTTAGAGGGCAGTCTGGCCTGTGAACTGACCTCCTGAAGAGCTGCGGCTGCGAGGCTCCTGGTTCTGCAGGTGACAGCAGCAGTGACCCAGCTGCTCGGGGATGGTGCCCACTGCAAACACAAACAGTTGTTTTTGTTGTGAGCCCCTGGAAATGTCCATGTCATGTCTAGAAGGTGCCATTAAAACACTGATGTGCTAGGAGACATGTCAAAACCTTACCAAGAGGTGAGGGGGAGTAGGGCCGGGAGCTGCCCGTAGAGAGGCGCCGGCCCACTGTCTGAGGGACGTCTGCGGAGCTGGGGGACCCGGAGCCCACCTTGGGGAACCCCATAGGACTAGTGTTGGAGCGCCTCACAGTGCCAGACCTAAAAAACACAAACATGCATCACAAAATAAGTCGACACATAGGTCTTTCAGCTTTTAGGTCCTTCTGTTTTTAGAGCTTATTCAATGCTGAACTAATCCAAACATTAAAGTTAAAAAAATTAATCAAAGCAGTTCTTGGCTGGGGTGCCCCGATAGCCTAATGGTTATGTCGCGTGACCCAAGCGCTAAGGCGTAGTGGCTGTCCCGGGTTCGATTCCGACCTCGGGCATTTACCGCATGTCCTTCCTCACTCTCTCCTGTTTCCAACTCTATCCACTGTCCTATCTAATAAAGGCATAAAAGGCCAAAAATAAATCTTAAAAAAAAAAAATGCAATTCTTTGCTTCATCAAGTATTCAGTTAATCAACCACACTCTCTCAAGTCACTTCTCTCTTCTCCCTTTGGCTTAGCCAGTTTAGTCAACTAGTAAATACTTGTTTGGCTGCTGAGGTAACCCTTTACAGTGGTAAGTACTGTACACACAGATTTGAGTCACAGATACAAAACATGTGGGGGCATTTGCTATGCATACTGGTAATTTGCCCATCTCAAACTTAATATTTGGTACAATTACATGTAATAGCAAACATGCTGTATTTTGTGGTTGCCTCATGTAATCACAGAGATACGCAGCATCGTCCGAGGTCTGATGCACATTTTTGGAAAATATGTAGTTTTCATTAAAGGTACAAGCTAACAAAAGTGATGTCTACATTCAGTGTTGCTCACCAAAACACAGTGTTTATCATTGCTGACTAACAAACATTGAGAATGCATTTCCTTCCTCATATGTGATTTTTAAAAATGTGTTGTATATAAATCCTGCATGTTAACATTCACGTTTACTTGCTAGTGGATTTCACCCTTGCATTTGTTGGTACACTGCTCTCGTTCCTTGCTGTGTTACCACAACAAACTCTCAGTGGAATGACTGAAACTACTGCAGTAATATGGATCATGTCACTCTCACTGGTATGTGGTGCACACACAGTATTAACATATAGAGAACCACTAGTCAAAACATAGTGCAACTAATGATTCAAATTTACTAAGGTACCTTGATGTTAAGATAAAATAAAATATAAAGACGGAATGTTTACTTTACATTGAAAGTTCATTGTAAATCCTATCTGATTAAGAGAAATCACGCATCGGAATCAAGTAACAGTTCCTTTAATGTTGCTCCCTACAGAGAGAACAATAATCCTAACTCACTGAGGGGGGCCTCTGATAGGTCAAAGGGAGTGTCAGAGTGTTAATCCTCCCTGTACAGACAGGAAGGCTCATCTGTCCCACTCTGAACAAAGAGACATAGCTAGAGTTCGTGGGTGAAAGGTACAGTACCTGTGCTCCAGGATCTAACTCCCGTGGGAACACATAGAGCTTGACTGAACAAGCTGCTTTCCTAGAAACATTAAACAAATTCTAATCTTCAGAGCTACAAACATGACAGGAGGAATTTAATGGCGCTGACAGAGCATGAACACAAGCCCACACAGAAGTAGGCACAACAAAACTTCTCCTCTTCAGACAGCAGACTGTAAATAGGAACAACACAACTACTCTTCCTCTGGAACAAGGTGCCACCCTTCTCCCTTCCTCTGCCTCCCCCTCGCCCTCCTCCCTGTTTTGTCTTCACATAAACTGCCATCAAACCCTCCCAGCAAACAGGTTGGGAGGCCACAAACTCAAGCAAGCACTTAGCTGATGTAATTTCACTGAAACTTTATGGCTGATGAAATACCGGCCTGGATTTTCATTACCAAACTTGAAAATTCATTTGGGGTCAGTTAAACATCAATCACGAGCTGATATCAACAAATAGGTGCCTGTTCCAGTTGTTTGATTACAAATCAATAAGACATAAATAATGCAAAGTTTATTCCAGACTGCTTCCTCCACCCTCAGACCCAGCGGCTCTTACCTTGGGGAGCTGTAGAGCGTGGTGGTCGGGCTGCTGGAGAGGTTCTGTTTGATACGCTGGTAGTTGCGGACCTGGGTGGGAACAGGGATTGGGGTTGTTTCAGCCCGTGGAGACACCATGGGAGTCTGTCCTGGGGTGGGCTGTGGCTGCCTAGAGGGCAAAAACGGGGAGAGGAGTGCAGTTAGCCAGTCCGATCGAGGCTGCTGCAGCTTGCATGTAAGCTGCAGCACATCTTCAGTGGTGTCAAGTCCCATAACAACCTAAAACTCCAAACTGCTTGTGTACAAAGCCGAACATAAAGCAGGACAACTCGAAAATTGTAGGAACTTTGTTTCTACAGCCTCCAGTTCTTTGTTTACTCCGTTCTTTGTGGAGGCAGGCTGTGGAACTTAAGTTTAGCCTGGGTAATCATAAGGGCAGAGCCAGTGGGTGAAAAAAAAGTGGGCCAGGCTTCGATGTAAACACAGAGTCATGACCAATCAGCTTTACACTCCTTCTTCTGGGGGCCGGGCTACAGAGAGGGACGGCCAATGGCACGTGTGAGGGAGGTCCTCTGTGTTCAGCAGACACAGTGAGGGAAGTGCAAAAAAGGTTCAGCTCATTTGCATTCTTTTGTTATTCCAGAGGAGACAAAATGTTCTGAATCTAAAGTCAGGGCCGAGTCACACGCAGAGCGCGTTTTCTTACATATAGAATGTAAAAAAAAAAGAGGAAGAGAGGAGGGAACGGCCGTTAGAGAGCAGCACCAGCTGTACACTTGTATTATGTAATGATGTGAAGCCTGGGAGGGCCTACAGTGGAGAGAGGAGGAGGACACGTGAGGCTAGACTAGTCCAGACAAAGAACCAGAGAGCAGTTGCTTTGTGGGATTTCTGAAAATCTGAACGTAACCACGTGCTGTTCTTTTCCAACATGCTTACACACCAATCGAGAATTCATCTGATACAGTGAAGGCTTTCTATTTTTCTCTAGGTTGCTAAAAGCTTTATTGATTCCAACCAAGGCTTAATATGGAGAAGGCTGTTGTGTGCTGTTGTTACCTTGTTAAAAGGGGAGAAAGAAAAGTTGTAGGTCAGTGAACAGCTGCTTTTTAAAAACAGCCAAGAGTGGAAAGAGGAGAGAGAATGGATCTGCAAGTCAGCTGCCTCTCTGCTGACCTGGTTTTCAACCAAGCAGCCCAGTAGAGGGGGATGGGATTGAACAAATTCAGCCTATACAAACTTGTCATTTCTATTTCTCCTCACACTCATTTGCTTGCTTTGTCTCTCTTCTATCTCTTGCTCTCTTTACAGTCATAATGTATTTTCAAACACTCTCCTCTTCTATTCATCCCCACAAGTCCACACTCCTTTCCTGTTCCACCCTCTATGTTCTCCCTTGACTCCAATAATTTAGGACACATAGTGAGCAGAGGATAAACAAGGCTGTGATTTAGGAGCTCCTTGAGAGTGTGGCTGCTGTTACTAAATTGCAAGGGACAACTCCTATGTCAATGGATTACTAATTTATGTAAGCAGAGAGGAGTTATTGCTATGGCTATGGCAGAAACTGTGAAGAGGATAGCAGAGGGAAAGAGTAAAGCTGGCAGCATGAACAGTTAAAGAAGGGTGAGACAGAACAGCAACAAAGGCGAAACACAGCGAACGCAACCAAAAAGGAAACAGGGATGACACAGAGCAGTTTTGCTTGAGGCTGTTGACACATGCAAATGGGAAAGCAAGGAGATGGATGGAGTGTAAAGCAGTTTCTGGCTGCAGGTTATTATGAGATGGAGGGGGAGCATGTAAGAGCAAAGAGTGACAGACAGTAGAAGAATTGTGGCAAGTAACTGAGCAAAATTTGTGTATCTATTATTTGAATTTGAACATAAACTTAAATTACTGCCTGTATTTTAGCTACACTTACAAACATAGCTGTCTAGACTACAGGGATTACATATAGCTAGTGGCAGTTCAGAAACTATACACTGCATGGAAATAACTGGTGAAAGTGATGACTGTCGTAGCGTTTAAAAATACTCTAATAATAGAGTTTAAATCATAAGTCTGGCATTATTCAACACTGTTATTGTTCAACAATTCCCATGAAAAGACCTAAACCAACAATAAATGTGCCCTAGAAACTAAGTATTGTCTGTTTATCTGAAGTCTGACATACATGTATTTTATTCCTCTGCTCCATTTTCTACAATTGTATAACCCCTGTCTGTAATAACTGGTAAGAGACAGCTGGTTAAGGAAATTAGTTAGCCTTGTGGAAAAAAGGAACCCATGGATTTGGCACTGACAGTACAGGGAAGTCAGAATATTAAAGTCAGAATATATAGAAAAATCTTTTTTTTGGTTTAACACTCGTCATAATTGCAGGTACTAAGACAAATATAGAATATGCTTTATGCTTTCCCTGATAAAAGGCAGAGAACAACACAACAAAGGAGTAACATAGAGCAGGAATAAACTGAGCAAGATAGATCCTGTAGGCCTATTCCAGCTGACCTAAGGTGAAAGGGAAGGTACGCCCTGGACAGGTCAGCAAAATAAAGGAAGTTGACTAGTTTTTTTATTCTGCCTGAAGATGAATTGAAAAATCCAAAAGGCAAATTCATATCTGTAATTAAGAATCAAAGCCTCCCTGATTAAATACAGCTAGTGAAATGCCAGAAACCACGAATGAACACTGAACAGCGTCAGGGTAACTGCTCTACATGAGGTGTAAAGTACAGTGAGCACTAAAAGCTCAACTAACTGGAGTTAAACCTGAGGTGAAAGAAGACAGTAAAATCTGCTGTGTTAAAAGAATGTTGTTGCAGTCCATGTGAGCATATCCTCCTCTTTTAATACACAGCTGAGGCACAGTAACAGTAACAGTCACAGTTTGTTATTGCAGGCAAGTTTTGGCCAGTGTGTGAGGCTATTCTTATCCACACAGCACTCTGTGGGTCAGGTGCTGTTTTTAGCACAGCACCACCTTGTTGTTTGGCTCTGATTCATACCTCACCAATCATGCAGATTTAAAGGTGGGGAGGAGTATTCACACATGACAAATGGACAGTGTGTGTGATAAGTGGCGTAAAGCTGAGAGAAGGCAGTTTTTTTTCTGGTGGTCAGAGAGACAGAAATAGTGACACAAAGAAACAAAGGAAGCCTCTCTGACACAAAAACACACCAAGAATAGATGCTATGACCTGACATACATACAGTATATGTGACCTCAAGGGTGTGTGTGAAATGACTCACAGCATCATGCCACACTTTCACTGCACCGACAACACCCAGTTCATACTGCATAGCTGTGAGTGATGACTTAGTGACAGTGTGCTACATTAAAAACAAACAGTACCTTCAGCATTCATAGAGGCCTTCTAATGATCTTTGTAAAAAATAACGGAGCAAAACCGGCAGTGTTAGCTGATTTGCCAACAATCACAGCTAAAACACATTCACTGCTAAAGGGCACTGAGGTTAGCTCTAAAGAAACTGAATGGTACATTCTTATGACAACAAACAAATACTGAAAACGGAAACTGGATAAAACTAATTCATATTGTAACACATGATGGCAGGATGCCCGCGACCCTGCAGAGGATTAAGCGGAGTACAGATAATGGATGGATGGATGTATGATGGCAGGATGATGAAGTTTCAAACCACCCACATCTACATTTGGAAAACTTCTTTTCATGTTATCGTTTTTGTGCTTTTTCTTTATTAATTTACTTTTTTAGTAATGTCTGTGCTTTTTAAAGGAATAGTTTTGGGAAATATATTCGTTTCATTTTTTCCTGAGAGTTATGCTGCGTTCGTTTCAACTTGTATATTTTTAAGCCTATTACTTAAAAGTAGAATGGAATGAAGGCTCTCAAAGCCAGACACCAACTGGGAAACTAACCGGCAGTTTTGTGCACTGCCACCCTCAGGAGAGGCAGATGTTCTGAAACCAGAATGACTACAAAAAGTGAATATTACTTGTGCTTATTTATATTAATGGTATTTGAACGGTTATTGTATGTAATATTCTGACTAAGCTGTCATTTTTATGACTTTGTACAGGTTAAACAAATGAGTTTAACCAGTGAGAAGAAGGGCTGGTATGCAGATACAGAGCCAGCCTGTTTCCAGTCTTTATGGTAAGCTAAGGCTAGCTCTCAAGAAAGCTAGTATGTGTATTTCATTGGTCACTAAATCAGGGCTCCTGTAGAGTTTTCATTTCTCTTTCTAGAGCTGCCTTTCTTTGTTAATAACTTTTAGTAAGGGCTTATCATGATCTATGCAAGTAGAGTATGTAACAACAGTCTTGTACTCACCCTCCACACATGAGAAACTCGCTGGATGCCCGACGACCAGCTCCCATTGGTTGGTCATCTGAGGAGGAAGAAAGAAAGAAAGAAAAAAATGACAAAGGAGCAACAGCCCTTCTTGATGTATAAATCACTAGTTATTAGCTGATTAAATGGCACTTAAAATGATAGCCGACACTCTCAATGTTCTGCGCCGTCTCTCGCTTCTTGCTCTGTTCATTATTTGAGGGAAGGGCTAGCAGGTGGATGTGTGTGGTTGTGCATGTGTGTGTTGCAGCAGGTGCGGGGCATGAGGGTTCATTTTACCAGTCAAGAGGGTAAGTGTGTGTACTGTTGGTGGACTGTTGTCTACAATTACAGCATGAAATGGTTAGCAGCTGTCTAATTTACTGGCTGTAGATTTGGTGACATGTGCTATGCGAGTATGTGTGTGAGTATGTGTGCTGTAGGTATCACTAGCAGGTAGTGAATGTGACTTCACTACACGTGTGTTGGAGCCATAGTGAGTCTATTAATGTGTACAGTTTCAAGACATCTGCGTGCTTGTCCAGAACAGATGTTAGTACATGACCATGTGCTGGATATGCAGATGAATATGTTTATGTCTGTGAACAAAGGTCAGAAGTCATACTGTATGTACTGTGAGCAACCCATTTTCATGCATTTGCTCGTGGTTAGCTACAACATGAGGATTAACTGGACTACTTTTCCCTGTGTTGTGCTATCCCTTTACATATTTAATCTAAAGAACTAATAACGTTTGTCAAATTATGTTGCTATTATTTTGCAATAGCTGAGAGCAACATATATGCTTTAAACTATTAAATCTTTAACCTAAATAAGGACCTCCTATTATTTCTAAGTCTTTGTACTTCTTCACACCCAGAAACTACCAAACCTCATCACCATGAAGTTAAATTTACGTTGTGCTAATTGAGCCTGTATAGCTTTACAGACAACACACTGTAACCCTATGAATGTACAGTAACAGGCTAAAGTCATGTTCAGGGATGAACAATATAAACAGGGATTGTTATAGAAAATGTCCTAAACGCCCAGCAGAGTTGGTTAAGTCATCTAAAGACGCCATGTTGGTTTTTTTGTGTATCAAGTGAAGTGAAATGGGGAAAGGTGAGTGATCCCTCTGACTGTGTGTTAGGACGGAAAGCAAAGGATTAACTGTCACACAGTCTTAAATATTAAGAGCTATTTCGATGTCTCAAATAGAGCTAGGTCAACACTCATTTTTTGAAATTCAATATTAATCTTATTTTTATTGTCCTTTTGTTTTATTTAGCCCCTTTTCGACTGGAGGAACTATCCCCCGGAACTATGGTCTTTTTGAGGAACTACGTGCGTTTCGACCAGATTTACCAGGTAAATTTGTAGTTCCGGGTAAATAATCTACCCCGAAAAAAGTACCTACTAGCGGTTGTGTACTTTCTGAAGGTCTAGGGACTTTTGAGGCGGGGCCAGCAGCGCCTGCAGGTCTGAACATCTGATTGGCCAGGCTCTCAAAGCGTAGTAACGTCTGATTGGCCAGGCTCTCAAAGCGTAGTAACGTCTGATTGGCCAGGCTCTCAAAGCGTAGTAACGTCTGATTGGCCAGGCTCTCAAAGCGTAGTAACGTCTGATTGGCCAGGCTCTCAAAGCGTAGTAACGTCTGATTGGCCGTGGCAAAATATAGCAAGCGCCATGTTTAAAGAGTGCAGCTGCAAGCGAGTTGTTTCCATTCTTTATCGTGCTGTGAAGAAAGATTATAGAAGATATGGACTCTGGAAAGAAAACGTCTGACCGCTGGACCGACGAGG